>JASDQU010585815.1:29591-49175 GCA_032191745.1 Picea mariana | reverse complement strand
TGTGTGTGTGTGTGTGTGTGTGTGTTTTGTATTTATTAATACTTATTATTTAGATATCATGATACAACTGCGTTTTGTATATATATCATTATTATTGATTTTGGGTCACAGCGATATCATCCTTGACTATTTTGTAGCAATGTTTATTATTGGTTATACACTGATGGTTAAATGGATATAGTGATCAAGCACTACGATTTTATTAATGGTTAACGCAACCTTTATTTTTAGTAGCATAGAGATTTTATGAGACATTAAAACCTTCATGCATTACATATTTATAATGTCTAATGTGTGGAAGAGATGTTAGTATATAATGGGCGAGATATTACATAATCACCTTAACTATCTTACCCCTTGAGTGATTGAGCATGAGGAAAATAAAGGTAGATTGTTGCATGGAGATAATGACATTTATTATTAATGATTGACATACAAGTTTTTGTTGTTGATTTTACCAATAATAGGATATCTTTGTCAGACAAGTTATAATGTTAAGATAGTAGGATGTTCTAGTTGTTTAGTTCGCTACTCACACTTAGACATCATGGTTAACAAGTATGGGTTATGGTTGTTGTCGAGTCCATTATTAGCTTGCCCAAATTGTTGAGCGATGTCATCTGCGTCTAGTCGATCCGTTGCTTGGAGGCGTAGGTGTAGTCTTCTTGTCAGTTATTTTAACTCCTAGCACATTGGATTTATCTTTAGTCCTTGGTCCATTTAGGTTATGTGGCGCCAGGGTTATTTTCATACCTATCCCCTGGGGATGGCATGATCCCTGATGAGGGGATCATGGCACGCCCTATTGGATAGAGGTGAATGTTAACTTGGTCGTAGTCTTTTCTTTTCGTTGTGGGTGTTGTTTATCATGGTAGTTGTTGTTGGTGCTTCGGTTGTAACGCCTTCATGCGTTGAGTTTGCATGCCATAGAGGTTCTAGTTACTGGTCATCGAGGCCATTGTGTCGGGATGGTGGATGTTGTCCTTTATATTGTAGGCATTGTCATGTTTGTGTTGGGCGGGTAGTCATTTCTCTCTATCTTTGATTTATGCATGTTTCGACCAGTTGCACGATGTGCTTAGTGGGTTGAGTCATTGCTGACTATTGCCTGACCTGTGTGCATGGGGTTTGTCATCAAGTTGTGTGGTTTTATTGTTTTCGTCAATGTCATCCTACCTAAAACAAAAAAAAAAATTGCACTTTTCACTTCACTGGGTATCGTAAGGATTGGGGTTGTTACATATGGTATCAGAGCATATTCAACCCGCGACTTGGGAACACTACGTCTTTTGTTGATATGATATTTGATTATAATGTTGCTAATTAAGTTGACTTGTATTCGTGTAGGTAATCATAGTTAGAGGGCACCACAGATGTAGACGATGGGATACTAGGGGAGGATATGTGATGCCTCCAGTAACATCCATGCTTGAGGGGTCTAACCCCCAGGGAGATGAACATGTTGTCAGGAAGGAAAAGATAGTGGTGGGTGATGTGGTTGGGATGATGAGGTGCTTTCAATGGATGTGTGAGGCACTGATCAACCATTTGGACAAAGATGGGGTGAGGGCATCGACATGCCCTGAGGGTCGACCATGCACTCCGATTGATACTGGTAGCATTCACCGTGAACTCGAGAAGGTCAATTTTTTTGATTTCTTTGGTTCCCTGGATGGCGCAGCCACCGAGGCATGGTTGGAGAATATGGAGATGTGATTTGCACTTTGCGACTATACCTCCAACATGAAGGTCTGCATGACGGTCTTTCAACTAAAGGGGAGTGCTCTTCTATGGTGGAAGAGGTTCCTACCACAATTGAACATGGCCATCGAATATGTGTCATGGGAAATGTTCGAGGAACAGTTCCGAGAGAGGTACCTTTTAGAGGAATTCATTGAGCATCAGTTCAACGAGTTCAATGCCTTGCGACATGGTGGTCGTACAGTGCTCGAGTATGAGGCCCATTTTATGGAGTTGCTTCGGTATGCTCCACACCTTAATACCAAGAAACTTAAGGTAAATAGGTTCTTGTTTGGCCTTAATGTCATCATACATGCAAAGATTAGGCTTTTGATGCCTTAGAACTTGCATGATGTTGTCCAAAATTCCCTCATAGCAGAGGAGGAGCTTATTAGCGGGGGTCAAAGAAAAACTCCATTGAGACCAGCAGGGAAGGTGTCATCTGGTGCGTAGTAGCATTAGACACCAGCTAGAATTATTCTAGGATATCGTGGCTTCCAGAGAGGATCCACTTTCACTACACTACGACAACCAATGTCTCAACAACAGACTCCTTATCGGGGACCACAGCATCAGTAGCACAATTGACCATAGCAAAAACAATTTAAGAATGTTCAGTAGAACAGACCAAGATTTCCAGTCAGTGGGCCATGAGCTTCTACTTCGGCTACCAACATTACTGGACCGGAGAAGGGTTGTTGGAACTGTGGGGAGACACACTACCAACACAACTGCCTAGTGGAGAGGACTAGAGCATCTGGATCAACCAGACCCACTACCTTGGGAGATTTGGGCAAGGCCCATTGGATTCACCCAGGGGTGAATAACCACCAGGCAGAGCACCAATTGACTATTCTCGAGATGTCAGGTATCGTCACTAACTAGACCCTTAGTATTTTGATAGATCCAGGTGCTATCGAGAGTTTCATTTAGGGTGCAATGCTAAAAAGAATTAAGGTAAATGCAATCGAACATGATGAGTTTGGCTTTGTAGGGATGGCTTCAGGAGCCAAACAGAAGGTTGGAGGAAAGGTTACGGGTTGTACCCTTAACGTGGGAGAGTTTGTCACCAGGGCCAACCTGTACGTCATGATATTAGGATCTTATGACGTCGTGATCGGTATGGACTGGTTGGAATCACATGAGGTGATACTAAAATACAAGACAAAACGATTGAGCTTGATCGATGATGAGGGACAGAGACATGTGATTATAGGTCCGAAATAGGGAGTTTCCCTGAGGTTTATCTCTTCCTTGTAGTTATGGAAAATCATGCACAAGGGATGTAAGATTTATGCAATCCTTGCGTTAAACGAGAAGGGAGTAGAAGAAGGTCTAGAACACCTTCCTGTGGTGAGAGAGTTTGTGGACGTCTTCCCAGAGGAGTTACCTGGGATTCTGCTGGAGAGGGAATTAGAATTTACCATAGACCTAAAACCAAGGACTGAACCAATAGCAAGAACGCCTTATCTTATGTCAACCCCGAAGTTACAAGAGTTGAGAATGCAACTGAAGGAGTTGCTAGACCTGGGACTTATATGTCCAAGTGTGTCACTGTGGGGTGCACCTATTATTTTCATAAAAAATAAGGATTGGTTGTGGAGATTCTACATTGAATACCATCAATTGAACAAGGCAATGATCAAGAATCAGTATCTGTGGCCGAGGATTGATGATTTGTTTGATAAGATGAAGGGTGCGACGGTTTTTTCCAAGATCGACTTGAGATCAGGGTATCACCAGTTACGGATCAAGGAGGATGACATCCCCAAGACTGCTTTTAAGATGAGGTTTAGACATTACGAGTTTATTTTTTTACCGTTTAGACTGACAAACGCCCCAGGGTTATTTTTGAGTTTGATGAACAGGGTGTTCCGCGAGTACTTGGAAAATTTCATCCAAGTATTCATTAATGATATTTTGATTTAATCTTGGAAGATGGAGGATCATGACGAGCACTTGTGCTTGGTACTACAGTGTCTTCGAGAGCACAAATTGTACGGGAAATTGTCCAAATGCTTGTTTTATCAATCTAGGATTCACTACCTAGGGCATGTCATCTCCGTTGAAGGTATCTCCATGGATCAAACAATGGTTGAGGATATTATGCAATGGCTTTCACTGATGAATGTCCCAGAAGTGCGTAGCTTCATGGGTTTAGCGAGATACTATCGACGGTTCTTCGAGGGATTTTTGAAGATAGAAAATTCAATCACTAAATTGCAGAAGAAGAACAAGAAGTTTGTTTGGACCGAGAAATGCACGGAGGCATTTCAAAGGCTCAAGAAGATGTTGAAAAAAACACTGATACTAAAAGTCCCTAACATGGATGCAAACTTCTTGGTATGCACTGACACATTGAAGGAAGGATTAGGTGGGTTCTTGATGCACGACGATTGAGTGATCGATTACATCTCAAGAAAATTAAGAAGGCATGAGGATAATTATGCAATTCATGATTTGGATTTCTTAGCCATTGTTTATGCCTTGAGAGTTTGTAGACACTAACTTATTGGATGAAAATTTGAACTAAAAATGGACCACTGTGGAGTAGAACACATCTTTACGCAAAACAACTTGAATGCGCGACAACGGCGTTGGTCGAAATTGCTTAGTGAGTACTATTTTGAGATTACTTACATAAAAGGAACAATGAACCGAGTGGCAGATGCATTGAGTCGGAGACTGTGCATATTTTCAATGTTGTCACTTCAGACAAACCTACGTGAAAATATTCTAACTTTACAATGCGATGATGATTGGTACAAAGAGGTCAAGGATATTATCAAAAAAAAAAATGATGGTACCAAGATTTGAAGGATTTAAGTTTGACTAAGATGAATTATTGAGGTTTAAAAATCAGATTTGCGTACCACCGAACGACGCATTGAGGAGTTTGATCCTAAACGAGGTTCACAAAGAAGTGTACATGTCTCACCCAAGAGTCACGAAGATGAGGGTGGACCTTAAACCACTATTCTTTTGGAAAGGAATGAAGGAAGACATAGTCAACTATGTGGCCAGATGTCTAGAATATCAGCAGGTAAAGCCTGAACATAGACATCCAACAGGATTAACAAAACCACACACTATTCCATAATCGAAATGGGGCGTCATTTTGATGGATTTAATTGTTGTATTTCCACTGACGGCAAGTAGACACAACTCAATTTTTGTAGCAGTCAACACTTTGACGAAGAGTGCTCATTTTATTCCTATGCATACGATGTATCAGGCACCTGACATAGCTAGAGTTTTCATCAGTGATATTGTGAGGTTGCACAATATTCCTAAGAGAATTATATCCGATCGAGGATCAGTGTTTACCGAACGATTTTGGACTAGTTTCCAAGAGGCCTTGGGAACCCTACTAAACTTTAGTACTGCGCATCACCTGAATAATGATGACTAGAATGAATGAACAAACCAAATCTTGGAAGACATGTTGCAGATGTACATGATGGACCAACATAAGCATCGGTAAGAATTCTTGCCACTGGTGGAATTCACATATAAAAACAGTTACCAAAAAACCCTTAAGATGGCGCCTTTGAGTTGGGATCAGCTTGAGGATAGGGTCCTAGTGGGACCAAAAGCGATCCAAGAAATGGAATATCAAATGAAAACAACAAGACAAAGGATCAAAGAAGTGAAAGGATCGGCATAAAAGTTATGCTGATATTCACTATATTGATCGTAGTTACGAAGTTGGCGATCAAGTCTTGCTACGGGTAAAACTACATAAGAGTTCGATCAACTTTGGAAAGGGAGCTAAAATCTCTCGTTGGTTCATGGGACCTTTTGAGATTGTGGAGAGGAAGGGTCACGTGGCCTATCAACTAGCCTTGCCTGATTCTTTGAGTCGTATGCACGATGGTTATCACGTATCTATTTTGAGACATTATATTAGTGATCCTACACATGCTATTGACATGAGTTCCTTGCACATATTGGATGAGGGGGCACTGACGATTGAGCGTGTCCACATTCTGGATCATTGCATTCGATAGTTACGACATCGAACAATAGATTAGGTCAAGTTCCAGTGGGACAACTATATTCCTCACTCAGCGATCTAGGAGGACGCATCTGATATGCATCAGCAATTTCCATTTTTGTTTGATAGATAGATTATGACACTGTGATACACATTATTTCGGCACTTATATACTATGAAACTTCAAGATGAAGTTTAGACCAAGAGGGGGTGTATGTAACATCTCTCTCTTACGTGAACTGAGCTAACTTATTCTTTGAGGACACTTGCTTGCAAGTGATCTAGATTATTATACTATTGGGCGTTTGATTGTGATTATGGTGCATTAAAGATATGATGACATGTTATTTTTATGTATTGACATAGACAGGTGCTATTGATTAGGTTCTCCTAAGTGTGCAGGATTTTGGACCTCGAGGATGTAGAGGCATCGATGAAACCCTTGGACTCCAGATCGAGTCAGGGAGTGGACTATTGGGGTTTGATTGTTGTATATATAACATATGTGCGTCTGATTAGATGTTATGATTATGGATTTTATTTCTAACATGATTCATTGATGATGCAGGCTGACAATAGCTTGCCGACCAGAGTCACATGTGGAGTAGACAGATCACACACGACTACCAGAGACGTTGAGGGAGAGGTGTGGAAAACATCCCTGCCATAGCCTACTAGCACTCCCATCGTGGCTCTAACTGTAGGTTAATGATTATCTAGTTCGAGAACACCCACAATGTCATGAGGGAAGACTGCAACAGTCACTCATGATGATTATAAGGGGTGCACAATAAGGCAGGGGCCTTATTCCTTAGAGGCCCTTAGTCTCCCACAATATCACCTCGTAGAGTATTGATTCCAGGGGTTTTTGATTTCTACCAAGTCAGTCAAGAGGTGACATACACAGTTGGAGAACGTAGTGCGTCATGAAGGGCATGTCACGCAAGGAAAACAAAATGAGGCGAGTGGCACCCTTGGAGCACGTAGTGTGTCCTGAAGGGCACATCATGCAAGGGAAACATAATGTGGCAAGTGGCATCCTTGGAGAACGTAGTGGGTCCTGAAGGGCACATCACGCAAGGAAAACAAAATGAGGCAAGTGGCACCCTTGGAGCACCTAGTGCGTCTTAAAGGGAACATCATGTTTTTAACTAATAAGTGAATAATCCTAGATGTCCTTAGAATGAATGATGTGATGAGAAAGATTTTATAAACAATTTCCCTCATAAAAATGTTGCCCAACCTAGGAAATTAAAATCTAGGTCTAAGTGATACTTGTGATAAAAGAAAAGATTAATATAATCATCATTAAACCTATGACGAGAAGGGGGTAAGAAATTCAATTTATTTATTAAAATCAAATTACTTTGGGGGATTATTTAAAAAAAAAAAAAGGAATGATTGTTTTGTTACTTATGCTAATTAAAATTTATTAATTAAAAAGAAAATGGGGAAAAAGGTAATTTTATACACTTTCTAATTTGAATTTTAGATAAAAAGGTAAGAGAGGGAAACTTAAAAAAATTAGGAAACTAAGGGAAAAAGGGGAAACATAAAGAAAAAGGGAAACATAAAGAAAAAAAAAAAGAAGCAAAATGTCTAACTTAGTAAGGAGTCTTTCCTTTAAGAACTTCCTAATTTGAATTCAACTAGGAATTTAGTAAGAGTGTAAGTCATTTAAATTGTGTAGGGGAATATGAGGACACCTAGGAGTGGTTCTAGGAATTCTTTTAGGTGGGTGAGGGAAATAAGAGTAATTAAATAATTAATCAAATTAAGTTCTGGTGCAATGAAGGGGATGGGTGACATGTGTACATGGGAGGATTTTTCTGAATTAAATTATTGAACAATAAACTAAATGGGAATTTGGGAACGAAAACACTTAGAAACTCTATATAAAGGAGGGAGGAGGAGGAGGATGGAGATATTCTTTTATGCATAACGTTACGCTGTAGAATTTTTGACTTGACTGACTTATCTTATGGGAGTTGGGATACCCAGCTTGGGTACGAGTGCTAGCTCGAACTTTCGAGATGATTTGGTTGCTAGTTGTTCTTTGGTTTAGAGTGCATGGCCCCTTTGCGGCTCGGGGGGATAAGGGGGAAGAAGAATACCCCTAGGATTGGCTGGGAGGTATCGGTGAAGTCACCTCAGTCAGCAAGAGAAAGTTGCACGAAGCATGCGGGACAACGACTCAGATCTGTCACCTTGGGCTATGGTACGCATGCTTTTATTTTGCATGGTAGATTACTATTGATCTTGCGCTTTCATTTTTTTACTTTTATTGTGTAAACTAAAGTGTTTTACTTAGAATTTTTAATCGAGAACTTAAATTTACCATAGCTTTATGTTCATTGCTTCAATTGATTCCCTTGGAAATCAATCCCTGATTGATATGATTATTCTATCTGTTTTAATGATTATTATTAAGAGATTGTTCTTTATCTTTCGTCTGCATCCCTAGATCATCAATCCATACCTCAGGATTCGGCCAGGAGTCGGATCGATGGTCGTCACTTTGGTGTTAATACATCTATAGATACTAATGCCCTGTTTTTCTGTGCGTGGATGATGAGAGAATGATAATTTTCCCAACTGTCTACCCCTGTTCATTGTTATTGGTTGAATGATTGTCTTGCACCTTCTTGCGATTGAATACCTCTATGTGTTGTTCATCTTCATTCTCTGCAATTTAGTGACAACGTTTCTTTTTATTTTTGACTGTTTTTTGATTCCCACTTGAATGTCAACATTGATTTATATTTGGATTGCGTTTTCACTGGAAGGATGATAAAAATATTCCATGAAATACAGTGAAATTTTACTTTGAATGGCTGCCGCTTTTTACTCTTGCACAATAGTGAATTTATACCTGAATGCATTCGTGTTTACTTCCTGCATTTTTATGTATGTTGTGTGTACTGGGCGTTTTTCTTTACTCTCTGCGATTATTATATTTGATGGAAATTTGACATTGTGTTTTCATTGCATTTGGCGTCTATATTCATTACATTTGGCGTCTATATTCTTTTCTCTGTGTTTTCATTGCATTTGGTGTCAATATTATTTTCTCTGTGTTTTGCATAGAGTCTTTAATGACAATGTTCCTTCACCTCATATTGACTATGATTTCGTATGTAAAACTCAACATTTTTATCTTATTTTGAAGAACCAAACAAACTTGATGTCAAACCCAGTCATTTTTTTATGGTGAAACTTAGCATTATTATTTGATCAAACCCACCGATTTGAGCATAAACTAAGAGTTTTGTCATCACATTAACTCAACAAATTTTCCTTGGTAAACCCAGCGAATTGCTTGACAGCATTATAGTTTGACAACGATTTTGTGTGGCTATGGCTCATTTAAGGTAGCGATTTAAAATTGTAACTGCAATTTTAGATGATGATAGACCGCCCCCTTTTAATTGTGATATTACAACGATGTTGATGATTGATAGACAAGCATTTAAATACATATCAGAAGGCAGCGATAGGTATTAAAAGAGAGTAAAATATATATTTAAGGGACAACAATGACATGGTGTGGTTAGCATCAGCGAAATTATTTTCATGACGTTACACAACAACCTAACTTAATTGCTCTGCGTTTTCATTTATAATTGAGACAACATTACCATTTAATTGACTCTGCGAATTGAATCTGGTGATAACGAATTTCTGATATGTTTGCAGCAATTCCACAACAAATTTTTGTTATGTTTTGCACATATTTATACATTTGAAAACGAAATTTTTGCATGAGTTATTACTGGATTTGTTAATGCGGATTTGAATATTTGCGCTTTATATGTCTGCGCCCTGGGTGTAGTATCTTCTTTCCTTGAACAAAAAGAAAAAAAAGGATATATATAGCTGCGTTTTGTATTTATTAATACTTGTTATTTATATATCATGATACAACTACGTTTTGTATATATATAATTATTATTGATGTTGGGTCACAGCGATATCATCCTTGACTATTTCATAGAAATGTTTATTATTGGTTATACATTGAAATATACATTGATGGTTAAACGGATATAGTGATCAAGCACTACGATTTTATTAATGGTTAGCGCAACCTTTTTTTTAGTAGCATAGCAATTTTATGAGACATTAAAGCCTTCATGCGTTAGAGATTTATATTGTCTAATGTGTGCAAGAGATGTTAATATATAATGGGCGAGATATTACATAATCACCTTAACTATATTACCCCTTGAGTGATTGAGCATGAGGAAAATAAATGTAGATTGTTGCATGGAGATAATAACATTTATTATTAATGATTGACATACAAGTTTTTGTTGTTGATTTTACCAATAATAGGATATCTTTGATAATATTAAGATAGTAGTATTTTCCGGTTGTTTAGTTCGCTACTCACACTTAGACATTATGCTTAACAAGTATGGGTTGTGTTTGTTGTCGAGTCGTTTAATAGTTTGTGCAAATTGTTGAGCGATGTCATCTGCGTCTGGTCGACCCACTGCTTGGGGGCATAGGTGTAGTCTTCTTGTCATTTATTTCGGCTCCTAGCGCATTGGATTTATCTTCATTCCTTGGTCCAACTAGGTTATGTGGTGCTAGGTTTATTTTCGCACCTATCACTTGGGGACGGCATGATCCCTGATGAGGGGATCATGGCACACCATATTGGATAGAGGCGAATGATAACTTGGCCGGAGTATGTGATTTACATTGTCGGTGTTGTTGATCATGGTAGTTGTTGTTGGTTCTTGGGTTGTAATGCCTTCATGCGTTGGTTTTGCATGCCATATAGGTTCTAGTTGCTCATCATCGAGGTCGTTGTATTGGGATGGTGGATGTTTTCCTTTATCTTGTAGGCGTTGTCATGTTTGTGTCGGGCGGGTAGTCTTTCCTCTCTGTCTTTGATTTCTGCATGTTTGAAATAGTTTCACAATGTGCTTAGTGGGTTGAGTCATTGTTGACGGTTTCCTGACCTGCGTGCATCGGGTTCGTCATCAGTTTGTGTGGTTTTATTGTTTTCGTTGATGTCGTCTTACCTAAAACAAAAACAAAAAAATGCACTTTTCGCTTCACTGGCTGTCATAACGATTGGGGTCGTTACACACACATGGAATAACAATCACACAAGATTCATTAGAAAACCATTATCATGTCATGTGGTTTCATATTAGGGTTTTAAAAATAAATAGAATTTAATTCAATATATTAAGTGATATATCATTTTTGGGATCATCAACATAGAGTAAGTCATTAATATATAAACCATAACCATGATCATTAGATGCAACTACTAATACCTGATGATTTTGAATAGTCCACTTTTAGCAGTCATTGCATCACTTACTCTATGACCCATAACCATGAGCATTAGTTGCAACTAACCAATACACTATGATTTTGAATAGTCCACCTTCAACACTCATTGCATTGGGTGATGGTCAAGACGACGAAGAATTGGCATTGAAAATAAAGAAATGAATTGCATAGCATCAATGATAACCTCTGAGGTTTGAATGCATTATCTATGAGTTCTGAGGAGGTCACCCATCCCAAGAATCCTTTCATTCAAGCATGCTTAACTATGAAGATTTTTTCATATTCAATCCCACTTAGCTTACTACCCCATTTGTAAAACCTTATTAAGAATTGTGTCTTGCCATCTATTTATATAGAGGTCCCTTATTTAATTATTAAGGGTCTTTCGTAGTCAAACATATCATATATAATTTTGGGGAGTATCTACGTAGAGTAAGTCATTAATCTATAACCCATATCCATGAGTATTAATCGCAAATTATCAAACCTCATGAACTTTTATGTTCCACTCAACACTCAATGCATTTGATGATGGACATGGGGGTAAAGAACTGGTGTTGAAACTAGTGAAACTAATCATTTCAAATCAATCATCACCTTTTGGGTTTCCACCCAGTAAATAGGACTTCCCATGAGGTTACGCATCTCAAGAATCCTTTGTCTCAAGCATGTTTAAGTATGTATTTTTTCCCACAATTAGGCTCACTTATCCTGCCACCACATATGAAAATATTAAATAACAAGTATTGTGCCTTATGAACTATTCAATTATAGATCCGTTGACTACTTAATTATTGAGGGGATTTCTCACTCTAACATATGATACATCATTTATAGGATTATTCATGTAGAGTAAGTACTTAATATATGAATCAGATCCATGAGTATTAGTCACAAGTAACGAATACTTTGTGATTTTGAATAGTACAAGTAGCACTCATTGCATCAAGTGATAGTAACATGAGTGATGAAGTGGGAATGAAACTAGTGAAATGAATCACATAGCTTCAATCATCACCACTAGAGTTTTCACACATTAATTACAATTTCCCAAGATGTCACCCATCCTAATACCCATATTTCTCAAGTGCACTTAACTATGCAGTTTTCCCCGCAATCAAGACCACTTAGCTTGATACCTCTTTTGCAAAACCCTATCAAGTATTGTGCCTTATGAACTATTGAATTAGAGATCTCTTGACTTTTTTTATCTAAGTATTGAGGTTCTTTTGTATTCCAACATATGATATATCAATTTTGGTATTATTTTCATACATTAAGTCATTAGTATATAACCCATATCCATGAGTATTAGTCACAACTAACCAATACCTAATGATTTTGAATGGGAGATTAATGACTTACTCTACGTAGATAATCCCAAAAATGATATCCATTATGATGGACTATAGAAGGTTCTTAATATTATATTGTATTAAGGGGTTAGGGGAGTTTTTTTAACTAAAATAACAATACACATATTGGGGGTTCAACCATCTATATTTTTTTTTCGGGGGGGGGCAAGCAGTGATAGTAATGTCAGTATTTCTATATTTGTGAGTTATTTTATGGAAGTGAACAATATCACCAAGGGGTAAGGTAATATATCTCTAGTCCTTGCACCTTATGTAAATTCTTAATGAACCATGAAATTACATGAACACAATGAAAATGATCACAAATTTGATAAAAGGAGTATCTAAAGATAATGGTGTTTTGATTCCCAAGGAACATGTCATATTCTTTTGACTGAAAGCTTAAGTAGTATATGATAAACAACATTTTATAAAGTATATGACAAATACATATGTAAACTATTGGGACCAACATACGAGGCATAGAAATAATACGGTCGTAGTCTAATTTTTCTACGTTTTGGTTCTTTTTCGGTCATGTTTTTAGTTTACAGTTACCAAAAATATAGCAAGAAATTGTTGGATCTTCATATTTGAGTGGTTAGTTATGTGTAATCCGAGTTCCCTGGGTTTTTTTAGCTCGTTGAATCAATTTCTGCATTCATAAATGCAATTTAAACAACAAAAGATTGTGATTTCATGTAGATTTATGTCGTCAAAATTCGACAAAAAATGTCAAAACACAAAACAGCTAGACAACGCCAATAATAAGGGGTATAAAAATTATTTCCAAATAAAAATAGTACTTACAATATTTGATGAAAATAAAGGATTATTTTATTTGAAAACATATATTATAAAAAAGTATTGAGATTTAAAATTTGGGAGATAAAAACAAAATTACAAATATTCTTTAATAAATCTCATAAACACACATTTAATACCATACATTCATTGACTAAACCCCATGACAATGACAATGGTGCATTTATAAATCCACCATTAGTAACACTCCTTGACATTCAAATTACATTGGAAATTTGAAAATGGATAGCATGCAAATTTATTACACTATCCACTACACTAATGAATGTTATGGAGAACCATGAGTGGAAAAAATATCATTGCATGTGCAATGCAAAATATCAATAGTCATGCCCTATGATGATAGTTCTTGGATGGATGACTAACACACCATCGCTAGTGCAATCCTATCAAGTTGGAACAACTCATTATCCATGTTTTTTGTGATGATAATATCATATGCACATACATGGAATGATAACATTGTCATTTGGTGCTAAATATTATGTGAAGCGCACTATTAAATCTAAGACAACATTGTTGCATAATAGCAATACATACATGGAATGATAACATTGTTATTTGGTGCTAAATATTATATGAAGCGCACTATTAAATCTAAGACAACATTGTTGCATAATAGCAATATGTGTGCGAATGATGTACTACACTGTCACCGATGCTACTATTTCACTTTGGTGCATGATTTGACATTTTGTTTGTTCTACAATATACATTGGACCGATGAGAACTAGTAACACTATAGCATGGTTTGACATTTTGTTTGCTCTATAGTATATAGTGGACCGATGAGAACTAGTAAAACTATGTCATGGTGCTACATATTATTCCACACACACCGAATTCCATGATTACACACTAGTTTATATATGCATTTGTGCATCCATTAAACATTTTTCAATTTATTATGTGCATCGATTCATTTAGGCATGACTAGACTATATATGGTGCTCTAAGACATCATCTATTGACTATATTGATACGACATGTGCCTTACTCTTATGGTGTGTTGATGTCATTGATAAATAAGGGATTTATAGTGTATTCATAGGATCACGGTAGTGTTGGTGTAGTAGTTAATAGCACTATAAAAGGTATGCGTTAAAAAAACTTAGGAACATTAATGATGGAGAACTTCATTAAAATAGAGGCACATGGGAATGTTTTATAAATTTGTAATGAAAAAAATTTAAAATTTAATATCGAATGAATATTAATAATGGAAATTTATTACATATTGTATATAATGTATATTTAATGTTTACATTTTTCTGATGAGAATTGTATGTGTATTAGGGATGGGCACAACATAAACAAGTCAATATGTCAATATGTTTAAATTCATGTGTTTTGGGGAGGATTATGAGAGGAAGATGAATCTATTTTCTCATCCAATTATTACTAAGATTCATCACCTCCATGAGAGGGATGTTGGCCTCAATTTTTTTTTAGAGGAGGATAAATCTTTTTATAGGAACACCACTGAGTTATTATGATACTTGATTCATCGTTGGGATCATGGGAAACATTCACTCAAGGTTGGTATTGATTTGTCATACCAATGCATAGAAGAGGATATTTGTTTCATTATTTTCTCTTTAAGAGAGTGGAATTTATTTTCCATTTACTCAATGTGCCACTTAGTGTCATAGGATAGAGACACCTAGCATATGTCTAGAGATATGTCAGTCTATAAATTGTTAACTCTAATGACTTGTAAGTTACTTTGGGTGTAGTTATGCTTACATTCTTTTATACTTGATAATTTTAGGTTCTTTTACCTTGTAATCATCACACTATCAAACCATAACAATGATGGGTGACAGATTAGTTTCCTTATTATATATTAAGTAAATGGCCTTTTGTAGTTTCCAAAATCGATCAAGTGGTCCTTTATTCTTCTATGATTTTTTTGTATTGCTTGAGATAGATGTCATAGGATTTTGGAGGGATTACATCTCTTCCCTTTTCTTTAAATATATATAACAATTTAGTAGTTAAATGATAGCCAAGTCATTAAACACACACACACACACACACACACACACACACACACATATGTTTTTACTGACTTGGCTATCATTTAACTACTAAATTGTTATCTAGATGATTGACGTGTATGTGCATAAGAGGGGATAGATGTTTCCCAAGAGGGGCTAGCCGAATTTCTTGTGTAAGGAAGTTGGTAAGGTTTCCATTGTTATCCTAGTTAGTGAGGATATGAATAGATTGGAAAGGACGTCATAACCTCTTATATACAATAGTTGAGCCACTATGTGAGAGAGGTAATGTTATCATGATTTTTTTATTATTCTTGTCGTGTAATTTTTAGTCATATTTATTGCGCATCTTATTGATTATAAGATTTTGTTTAAATTGTTTAGCTTTTGTTTTCTATTTTGTAAATATCAGCTTACAATATATAGAAGGGAAATCTCCCTAGATTGATGTCGAGATGGCCAAGGAGAATGAAAATTCTTGACAGCATAGACCTGGCATGTACGAGATTCAACCAAATATCTCATTTCAATGCCAAGTCACATATCATTTATGTACTTTGATGACAAGATATGGGTTCCAAACAATTTGAACCATAATGAACTCATAGGATGTCGATCTTGATGTGATCTATGTAATCCTTCCTCAAGTTATGAAAATATTATTTCTTCATATTGTCAGTATCTCAATCGCATTCAAGTGGGTGAGGACCAAGAAGAGATCATTTGTAAGATGTGATCATCATCTTCCTCATTTTATATGTATTTATATGATGACATGTCTCGAGATGCTCCCCCTATACTTCCATGTCCTCTGCCACTAACACCATCGATTGCACTCACTGGTCGATTAGGCTCAGATCCACCCACCATTCCACCTACTACTCCAGTGTTCAACTTCTTTCTTCAATAATGAAAGTATTGATGCTTCTAGATTTGGTGTTGGACCTTGCAGTTGTTAACATGTATATTGATTGTTGTGATGTATACCTAAGATTATTATTGATTGACGGGTATATTTGAGATGTATATTTAAAATATTGCAAAATATTATACATTGTATGTGCATAATGCAAATATATTTTTTCTGTCTAATTTGTAAATGTCACTAACTTCTAAAATCTACTTAATTCTTGTTTTTGCATGAATCAAAGAAATTACACTATGTAAATTCCCGCACATTACAATATCCCCTGTGATGATCTTGGAGAAAATTCAACTATTCAATTATATGTAAGAAATTATCCAAGAATTCCACTCTCTCATAGGGAAAGAAATAATGAAAACCAAAACAAGAATGAAAGAATAATAGTAATTATTAATTTTGATTTTAAATGTTAATGGTAAATAATACATTAAAAAAATAAAATTAATAATTAGTGCATTTCTCATCCATTAGACTTTATCTCAAATTTCATCTAAAATTGGAAATTTAAATATAATTCATGATATATTATAAATAAAGATTCAAAACCCTTATACATTGAGAAATGATTTATAAAAATCGTTTCAATAGAAAGTGTACACTTTATCCTACCCTTCTGGATTTAAACTTGTGACCACTTATGAAAAAACACATGTTCTTAACCATTAAACTCACTCAAGTTGTATATAATTATATTTATAATTATAATACATATTTAATTATAAACATATAATTTATTACTATTATTTCATTAATAAAAATATACTCTAATATATATATATATATATATATATTTATATTATTTTATTAATAAATATTTTTTTTAATTTAAATATAAAAAATTGGAATTATTTTAAATTAAGTTGAAATTAGATTTTTTAATTATTATTTGAATTGAATTTTCAATAATTCAAAATATGATTTAAGCTAGACTAAAAATGTGAGAAAGACACGACCTATAAACTGAGCACTAATCTATTTAATTAAGGACAAACCATATACACTAAGCACTGGTGTATTTGATGATCTTATCCATTGGGATATACAAAGTTTGGATGTGTATATGTTTGAACATGACCTATTGTTTAATGATTCGCGACGCCTTTAAAATACGATAAAAGTGCAATAAATTTTACCATTTTCAACTACCTTCTGTTCTGGATGTGTTTCATGTGGAGATAAATGTAAATTGATCATCACATTTTAATAAAAGATTACTTGAATGAATGTGCTTAAACCATCCAAATTAATTCTACCATTTTCAATTTTAATAAAAGATTACTTGAATGAATGTGCCTTAAACCATCCAAATTAATTCTACCATTTTCAACTACCTTCTGTTATGGATGTGTTTCATTTAAAGAGAGAATGTAAATTGATCATCACATTTTAATAAAAGATTGCTGGAGTGAATGTGTCTTAAACCATCCAAATTAATTGTATAAACAAAGCATTATTTATATTTTTAACATAAATCATGGGTGCTCACATTTAAAGAAAAAAAATAAACAAAACATTATTTAATAAAAGATTGCTTGAATGCGCCTTAAACCATCCAAATTAACTATATAAACGAAGCATTATTTATACTTTTGAACATGAACCCTTGGCTCTCACAATAAACGAAAATAATAAAATAAACATTATTTATACTTTTGAACATGAATATTGGGGGCTCACATTTAAACTAAAACAATCACGTGCCTGATTAACTGTATAAACTAAGCATTATTAATACTTTTGAGTATGAATACTAGGAGCTCACATAAAAAAAAAGCAATAAACGAAGCATTATTTATATTTTTAAACATGAACCGTGGTCACTCACATTTAAACACGGCCGTGCCTCATAATCTTAAAATAAAATTGAGTGAATATAGAATTATCAGAATCACATGGAGTGCTCCGTATTGATTACACCATCATCGATCCAATGTTCAGAAAAATAAGATTCTAAGATTCAAATTGAATGTCAAAATAAACAATATGAAATACATTTAGCCTTTGCCATCTCCCCCCACATCAAGCGTGCTCAATAACCACAGGCAACAATATTTACAGTATAGCCACAAACGTCCTGCTTTCTGCACTGTCATGGGGAGGTTACCACGCTTTCTGCATTGTCATGGGGAGGTTACCACTCACATGTAAGAAATGAAAAGCCCTCGAGACATGGTCAAATATGATGGAAATGTAAATTTGATTTTGTAAAAGAAAAAAGGTTAATAGTGAAGTAAATTTTTAATTTCAATTAAGTTTATTAATTACATAAAAGTGACAATTTTATAACAGATAATAATTTCTTAGCATAATTAAATAAATGTAAAAAAATAAACAAATGTAAACTTTTCATGATAAAGAAAAAAAAACTTTGATAAATGACTTATAACAATAATCCAATATGTACAATATGGATGTTTCCAATTGATTTATAAATTATACTGGATACTTAATTGTACATATGATTCAATCCCAAACAGAAATATGAACCAAATATATTTTCTCTCATATATAAAATATTTTTCCTCATGATAAAGAAAAAAAAACTTTGATAAATGACTTATAACAATAATCCAATATGTACAATATGGATGTTTCCAATTGATTTATAAATTATACTGGATACTTAATTGTACATATGATTCAATCCCAAACAGAAATATGAACCAAATATATTTTCTCTCATATATAAAATATTTTTCTATTATATTATTGCTTTATATAATTTATATATTTATAGGTATAGTAGAATTTTTTAAATCCTGGAATAGTGTATCTAGAATTCTAATAATAATTAATACAACTATTAGTCTAATGGAAATCTTATTCACAACAATAACTTTTTGTGATTCCAATTACAACTAATTTCTACATTATTTCAACTATCCCCTCACCTTAGTCACCACTAGAATTAAATTGAAAGTCAAATCTTTCTCTTGGTTCGAGTCAATGTAGATACGTATTCACCATATTTTTTTTTTTGTTTGTTAGTTTGTCTATGACATGTGGGACTAACCTATGGCTAAGCGGTCAAAATCACTGGGGATGGCACCCGGCGTGAGCCACACCAACCCTTAACATGATTGGATTTTTTTTCCCCGCAAGTTTCGAACCGGTGACTTTAACATCAAGGAGCGCCTTAACAACAGACTCCTTCACTGACTATGGTACACCTTGGGGACCTTAATCACCATATTTTAAAATATATGAACTTATTCATTTAAGTAATTTTTTGAATAAATTGTTAAAATTGAAATGTAACATTAGTTAAAGATTTAATTTAATATAGAAAAATGGTGTTGTCTAAATGTTCTACATTTTATCCTTTTTACTGAAATTTGGTGACTATGCAGGAAATCACAAAATTTTGTTATTTAATTTGGATTTTTGAATGCAGAAATGGATGAGTAATGTTGTTTAAACCCCCTGAAA
>JASDQU010585815.1:8617-29571 GCA_032191745.1 Picea mariana | reverse complement strand
CATGATAAAGAAAAAAAAACTTTGATAAATGACTTATAACAATAATCCAATATGTACAATATGGATGTTTCCAATTGATTTATAAATTATACTGGATACTTAATTGTACATATGATTCAATCCCAAACAGAAATATGAACCAAATATATTTTCTCTCATATATAAAATATTTTTCTATTATATTATTGCTTTATATAATTTATATATTTATAGGTATAGTAGAATTTTTTAAATCCTGGAATAGTGTATCTAGAATTCTAATAATAATTAATACAACTATTAGTCTAATGGAAATCTTATTCACAACAATAACTTTTTGTGATTCCAATTACAACTAATTTCTACATTATTTCAACTATCCCCTCACCTTAGTCACCACTAGAATTAAATTGAAAGTCAAATCTTTCTCTTGGTTCGAGTCAATGTAGATACGTATTCACCATATTTTTTTTTTTGTTTGTTAGTTTGTCTATGACATGTGGGACTAACCTATGGCTAAGCGGTCAAAATCACTGGGGATGGCACCCGGCGTGAGCCACACCAACCCTTAACATGATTGGATTTTTTTTCCCCGCAAGTTTCGAACCGGTGACTTTAACATCAAGGAGCGCCTTAACAACAGACTCCTTCACTGACTATGGTACACCTTGGGGACCTTAATCACCATATTTTAAAATATATGAACTTATTCATTTAAGTAATTTTTTGAATAAATTGTTAAAATTGAAATGTAACATTAGTTAAAGATTTAATTTAATATAGAAAAATGGTGTTGTCTAAATGTTCTACATTTTATCCTTTTTACTGAAATTTGGTGACTATGCAGGAAATCACAAAATTTTGTTATTTAATTTGGATTTTTGAATGCAGAAATGGATGAGTAATGTTGTTTAAACCCCCTGAAAATTAGAATATACAAAATTAACTACTCATCCCCCAAATTTTCACCATATTTTGAGAAAAATTAAAAAAAAAATATCTCTAGAAAAAGACCAAACTTAGACTACTACTAGAAAAAGGTGGAAACCCATAACATGAAAAAAAAAAATAAAAAACAATAAAAAAAATAAACTTTTTTATTTAAATAATTTGTATATAATTTATCAAAATTAAAATGTAATATTAATTAAAAATTTAATATATGAAAAATAAAAACCAACCACATTAAAAATTAAAAACAACATAAAATGAATATAAAGTATTGATATAAGAACCTAAATTTTTTTAAAATTATCTACATAAAAATATAAAGAAAATTAAAAACAATAGAAAATGAATATAAAGTATTGATATGAAGAACCTAATTTTTTTTAAAATTATCTACATAAAAATATAGAGTCTTTTAAAAGTATTAAAAATATCTACATAAAAATATAAAGTCTTTTAAAAGTATTGATAGGAAGAACATAAGATCTTTTATTCATTGAGATGGTTTTTAATTTATTGAGATGGTGTTCAAACATAACGATGTATAAGCAATAATTTTTTTAAATTTAATTTATTTAGTAAATGAAAAATTAGTTAAAAATATTTAAAAGAATATATAATATGGAAAAGTTCTCTTACAAAACTTTAAATTAAAAAAAAACTTATTAGGATATAATTATATATATTTGAATTTATAAATTAACTGTTAAATTAAAAAAATGATATGAAATATTATTATTTAAAATAAAAATAAATTAAAAAAAAAAGCTTATTAGGATATAATTATATATATTTGAATTTATAAATTAATTAATTTGAAATATTTAATGTTAAATTAAAAAAATGGTATCAAATATTATTATTTAAATTAAAAATAATTAAATATATTAAAAAATATGAATTTTTTTCATAAGGTTTTATATTTTTTAGGAAATTATTTTTAAATTTTTTATTCTATAAATATATTAAATAAGAAAAAATAAATTATTAAAAAATAAAATATGAAATATCATTATTTAAAATAAAAATAATTAAACGTATGATCTCTTTTTTCAATAGGTTTTATATTTTTATATTATTTTAGGAAGTTATTATTAAATTTTTTATTTGATAAATATATTAAATAAGAAAAAAATATTTTTATTAAAAAAAATATTAAGTATATTTTTATATTGTGAAGAGGAAAAAAAAACTTTAAAAATCAATAATTCAATTCATAATCATGTTTATAAAAGTTCTTTATTATCAAAAATTGTGAATGGTCATATACATTTAATAAGCTTTAAATTTTGTCCCCGAGGTGTAGGACAGTCGGTGACAGAGTGTGTTGTTAAGCCACTCCGTGTTGAAAAGTCACCAGTTCGAAACCTGCAGGGACAAAAAATCCAACCATGTTAAGGGTTGGTGTGGCTCAGGCCGGGTGCGATCCCCAGGTGATTTTGAAGGCTTAGATGCCCCTAAGTCGCGGTTTCTCAAGCCAAAGGTTAATCCTTATGCTAAGAAGGTCCAGACCAATTAACAAACAAAAAAAAAATATGCTTTAAATTTTATTTTGAAATTATAATAATCGTCATAAAAAATGAAAATAAATTTGAATTTGAAATGTTTGAATGTAAACAATGTTTAGCATCTTTATTAGTGATCGATAAATCGTTGACCTCGTATTAGATTGTGCATTGACCACAAATATTTTCATATTATCTATTGTTGGAACCAGGGAAGTGAAAACATCAAATTTTATATAATAGAAAGTACCATGTTTGTCAAGATCTCATTGGACAACGGATTGAAGGTCTTATTGCCGGCTTCGCTATTCCCAATGTTATGTATGTTGCCATATCCAAAGTATTTGATCGTATATGGTATTTTTGAATCATATATTTTCTTATGCGTTGGTCGAAGGTGGATTAATGTAACATTAGTTCGAATGTTTCCTTTAGCATTTCTACTAGCTAGAATACATTCTCTAGCATATTATTATGTGTGATTTTTTCTTTATTGTTGCGTGCTTTGAGAGAACAGGCCTACCATGCTACATTTTTTCTTAAATGTTTGCACAGGGCTACGCCCTTCGACGGTCCTGACAGTCTTTAGTGTTTACCTAATAGGTCTAGCAATCTTAAATGTTTATTATATAGATGCATTGCATTACCATTTCGTTTCCATTTTTTTGATGGTCGACATCACTACTTCAATGGTTGATACTTGTTCGTTGTTTCGTTCCATGGTTCCTGTTCTTGTTTGATTCAACTTTGCAAAGTTGAGGTCCTGCAGTTGCAGTTGGACCTCTTCGTGGTTGTTCACTAGTTTGTTGCTCTTCAACTTTGCAAGGTGTTGGACCTATTGTTGCGGTTTCCATTTTTCTTGGGGATAAGCTCTTGCCATCCCTCGTTGATGGGTAAGTTTCCCTATTATTGCTATTTTTCAATGGTGGGAGTCCCTGCCTCCAAATTCTATTGCATATCATCTTTGTTTGTGCTCTTAATTTATGTTTCGGGAAACCATGTGTCTTTATATGCTGGATGTCGCATCCATAGCTATTTCGAAAATTCTAATGCAGAAGGGTTTACCATCCGCCGGGGTGTAGACACAAAGAATGTTTTTATTCTATGGGTTGAAAAACTGCATCCACTTGTTGTCTTTCTGCTGAGTAAATTGATGGTGTTATTTATTTGCGTTGTTTCTTTTGTTTGGTTCACTTTCCAGTGTGGGTTTGTTTTCTTGTCATATGCTATGGGGATTAGGGGGGATTGAATTTGAGAATAAGAAGGTTTAAAGATACATATGGGGATTGGTACCAAATTCCGCGCTTGTAGTTTTCCTATTTTGCTTTCCTTTTTTTTTGCTACTTTTTTTTCCCCCTCTTCTCTATTTTCATGCAAACTGAAAGCATCTAACAAACAGATTCAAAATCAAAGTTCAAAAGATGAAAGAAGTAATAGATGTTGAGTAGTATGAAATAGATACACAGTCCATTGTACATGACAACATTGACGTGGTTTTTCATAGAAATGGCCTTTTTAGATTGGATGCATTCTCGTATACTATAGGGGATTGCCTTTTCGATACATTTAAGGTTCTACTTCATTTTCATTATTCGTTGATCGAGCTGCGTAATGGATTGCTAGATTATTTCTTGGGTTGTTTTAAAAATGGCAACGTTGAGGCATTGGAGTCCTATGAATACGAACTGGAATCTGATTTTCTTCAGTAGTTGCATGGAATACATGATGTCGCTACGTTTTTTCAAATATGCGCTTGTCTGCATCTCCAGTTCTGCCTACACATGAGAGGGGGCTTTGGGGAGATACATTTTGTATACGGTGGTTGTCTAACTGGCTCAATATATTAGTTGGAATATGGTCATTGACAAGAAAAGAAARATATCTACTATTCAACAAAACTGCATCTGACAATCCATATTGCATCTTGTTCCATGATTATGGATGATTTTAGGGGCGAAATTTTGCAAATGGGGGAAATTTGAAGGTTCAAAATTTTGAGGGGGCGAATTTTGACTATAATAGTATTTTAGTATCTTTAGAATATTTATCCCAAATAATAAATTTAAAAAATTATATGCTAAATCATCCGTCCCCCATAAAACAGAAACGAAATTGGTGGAACTAGGTTTCGCCCTTTGAATTTCACGATCGAACTTCCAATTCGCCTTAATTTTTTGGAATTGATATTTTTTTTAAAGAATTTTGCCAAGATTTCCTGATACCAGGGTGTTTTTGGAGAATTTTTTCTTTCATTTCGTCGAATCGGGGCTTTATGGGAAAGATTTTGCCCATGTATTTCCTTTAATTTTTTATTGGATCGATTTCGCCAATGAATTTTCAGTTTTCCACATGGATATATGATTTTCCCATGGGTTTTCATTAGATTTTCATGGGTCTTCTTTAGAGTTTCACAGGAACTACTTCTCCCATGGATTACCTTGAGTCACCTTCAGGGTTTTATGGACACTATTTTCCAAGGATCCCTAAAATTGCAGAGAGATGCTTTTGACTAAGGGTTTGATGGTGACTTTTTCAAAGGATTCATTCTACTATATATATATATATATATATATATATATATATATATATATATATATATATATATATATATATATATATACATGTTCCCTCGATCGCATTATTTCTACATGGTTATACCATTCATGGATCACATCTTGTGTCAATGCTCCCAATCGTTGAGAAGAAGGTTATGAGGGCCAATATGGACAATTGCATGCAAACAAAATTATGGGAGGATTTATTTTATAAGCTCCCCCACTTTCGGACCCCACCTACATTCAAGAATGATGACTATGCAACCTCCAATAGCAAAGACAAAAGGACTTCAGAAGAGATAAGGTAGCTTATCCACTTTTTAATAGTTTCTTCTATCATAACTTTTGGTCCAAAATATGGTTTTAGCTCAAACTTTAATATCAAGTTTCTAATATTTGTTATTTATTTGGTTACCATTTTGAATACCGAGGCAACTTGAATCTGAAATAATTTGAATTTTATTTCCTTGGTATGAATTTCACTTTCTACCAGTTAAAAAAAGTAACTCTTTGAAAGATGAATAGATTGATATGAAGATTCAACAGATAAATCCATGAATTCTAGCATCAATAATTTGGAAGAAATAACAAATTAAGTTGTTTTATATACAACATAGATACATCTAGTTGCACTCCATGTTAATTTCTAAGTATTTGAAACTAAAAATTCCAGTAGAATAAAGAAAATCCGTTTGCAGCCATAAGAATATGAACCAAAATCCTAATCCTGTATCCATTATTCAATAAAACTACAATATAGAATAGAATAAATTTAATGCAGTTACAGCCTATTACCTCCAAAGTAAATAAGCATTTTGAGATTTTATTGACAGCAGTACAATGATGAAGATGATCAAATCCATTTCATACTTGAATGTAAGATGGACATTCTGAAGCACAGAACCATCATAGACAAGATTTGGATACTCTTATGACAACCTAAGTACCATGAATAGCATGTGCAAGACAACATGATAGATGGAGTTTCTTGTCGGTAGAAATGAGGGAAATTACAAGTGCAATTTGTCCCAATTGATCCCCCATAATGGGTAGTTTGTCATTACTATAGAAACATCAGTTTGAACTAGACCATCATTCAATCTGTATTTTGAAGTTTTAGTTACTACTCTTGGTTATGTTTTCTATCTCATGAAATCTACAAAAAATGAAGTTTCCTTGATATCAACGAGGCCACAATATTTCAATGGAGATATAATTATTGATTCAATTAAGAAACATATGTGTTCTCCAATTCTACGGTGTCATTGAAGCAGATTAGATATCATGAACATGGAGTATCGCTGCATTTCAAGCAGTCATTTTTCTAGTATAATAGAAGTGATGGTAACATTGACGAAAAAAGAATCCAAGCCTTTGGTACTTATATATTTCACCCCAATAGTTCAAGCTATTTTCCTCTTGGGAAATCAAGTGATCAGGATATATAGTCAGTCACACAAGGAGAACATTTGGATATATTAGAAATCCCAGCAGAGAAAATCAAGTTTTCCTGAATAGACCAAATCTTGCTATATAACAAACACTGGATGTAGTTGTTTTAGTCTTGGGTTGGAAAGATGCAAAAATTTGTCCACTCTACAGAGCTTGGCTAGAATATTGTGGCATTAAGGCCATGTATTGTGATCTAAGTACAAAAAGGTGTTGATTGAAGATGCAAAAATTGGGTTCATTTAACATTAAAGGGTAGCTATATGTTTGAATTCCAAACAAAGTTATGTTATACCATCATTAGCGCTTCCATTTGTGAGCATACCAAAGCAATCAAAAAGTTCAAATTTCACAGACAATAAAATATAATGGAAGAAAAGAGAATAAATTCAGCACTTTTATGGAAATTTTTCGATTTCCTCTAGAAAAGAGATGTCTAGTTGATCCTCTTGTTGTGGTTGGTACCAGGGATAAGATCATGTGACTTCTTGACAGATATATGAGTGGCCATTTTTTTTTAGTTATATCAGTGTTTACTATCACTATGGATATGTTGTTAATACTATAAAATGGTCGAACAAACTTGAGTGATGTTCATAAAAGAGCACTTCCCTTCCTTCAAGCAATGAGAAGGAGCATTTGGAAAGATGTGAATCAGATGTTGTTGGAATTGTAAGTTTAGAAGCTAAACATGAATGTATTGATGATCGTGTTCCAATTTACAAAAGAAATTTCGATACTTGTTCTCAACATTTATTCCAGCGAAAGGGTTCTTCCATAAAAGTAATTTTTAGATCTGTTCCATGCATTTTTTAAAATTTCAAATGCCACCATGAGACCTCTTCCAACAGGTAGTGAAAGGGACTTGAGCACTGATATGGTTTGCAGCAGAAATGACATTAATCTAAGGTTACAATTGGGTAGTCCAGCATCAAAGCATAAATAGAAACACATTCTGGAATGTAAAGGAGGTGCACCCAACATATTTGGAAACCATTTAAAATACTTATGACTAATTTCAGGATAATTTTCTCTAAGGAGGGCATCCAAGATCTTATCCATTCTGGTAATACACATAGTTCCACTTTAGGAGGAGAGCCATGGTCGTGTTGCACCTATCCTACTATAGATCCATTTTTCTAGGGATTTATATTGGTGGTGACTAAAGTGAAACCTTGATGAAGGAGGGTGTCTAAGAATATTATTTGCACAAAGAAATTTTCCTTCAATCCACTTTCAAATGAAGATATTAGATATAAAGGGAAATGTCCATCCCTTGAGGAGTTATTTTAATTATTAATATTATGTAATGCAAATATGTTGAATAGGGATTACATTAAGGAAGGATTTTGTTAGCCGAAAGAGGAAGACAATCACTTTATTGGAGAGAGAGTTTGTTAACTTTACAATATATTCTATGATTTTACACCCTAGATATTCTATGATGTTACACCCTAGATAAGGGAAGTCATTCCAACTTGGAGATCACACGTGCCACATTTAAAGTTTTTTCCATCTTGAAACACAAGAAGAAATGAGACGTTTAGCTTAAGGAAGCACTTTGCACACATGTTCATACATAACCACCTTCATATTTTATTATTATTGACTTGTTATGAGAGTTGGTTATGATTTATTTTTATTTTATTGTTTTCCTCAGAGGGCAAGTGGATTTGAGCCACTCTACACTACTTTGAGAGAAGTTATTGAATAAATTGTGGATCTAGGAAAACAAATATTATTCTATTGTTATAACATC
Organism: Picea mariana; assembly: GCA_032191745.1. Classification (NCBI taxonomy): domain Eukaryota; kingdom Viridiplantae; phylum Streptophyta; class Pinopsida; order Pinales; family Pinaceae; genus Picea; species Picea mariana. Next base: position 21,376 of record JASDQU010585815.1, on the reverse strand, counting down.
CCGCTCTGGTGCACTGAGTGAACTTATTCTTTGAGGAAACTTGCTCGCAAGTGATCCGAATTATAGGCTATTAAAACTTTTGATTTTGATCATGAGGCGTTATGGGTTGATGACATGTTGTTTTACCTATTTGACATAGATAGGTGCTATTGACTTAGTCTTACTGAGTGTGCAGGATTACGGACCTAGAGGATGTCGAGGCATCGATGGAACCCCTTGGACTCCAGATCGAGTCAGGGAGTGTGCCATTGGGGTTTGATTATTTTACTGTGATATTAGTGCATCTGACTGGATGATATGATATGGATATGTTCATACATGATTTGCTGATGATGCAAGCTGACGATGGCTTGCCGATCAAACTCACATATGGAGTAAAGGGGTCACGCATGACTACCAGAGATGTTGAGGGAGAGGTGTGGACAATAGCCTTGTGACATCCTACTAGCACTCCCATTGTGGCTCGAACTATAGGTTAACGATTACCTAGTTTGCAAGGACCCACGATGCCACGAGGGTAGACTGTGACAGTCGCTCATGATGTTTCTAAGGGGTGCGCAATAAGGTAGGGGCCTTATTCCTTAGAATCTCTTAGTCTCCCATAAGTTCACCTAGCGGAGTGTTGACTCTAGGAGTTATTGATGTCTACCAAATTAGTCAAGAGGCGAGTGGCACCCTTGGAGCACCTAGTGTGTCCTGAAGGGCATGTCACATTGTTGATGATAGAAGGATGAACCTATATGGCCCTAAAACAAATAAAATGGTAAGTAATTGTTAAAACAATTTCCCTAATTAAATGTCGCCCAGTACGAATTTAAGGCCTAAGTCTAAATTACGCTAGTGGTAAAATTTTGTCTTCTATAAAAAAAGAAATACTAATAAAAATAATAAAAATAAAAACAACTTAAATAATAATTAGGATCTTTGTTAAATCTTGTAACATGAAGGGAGTAAGAAATTTAATTTATTCATAAAAAAGGTAAAATTTTGTTGGATTAAAATTTAAAAAGGGAATTAATTGTTTTATTACCTTAATAAATTAAAGTATACTAATTAAATAAGAAAAGGGAAAAAGGGTTAACTTTCACACCTACCTTTTTGAGTTCTAAGTAAAAAGGGGAAAGAGGGAAAATAAAAAAAGTAGGAAACTAGGGAAAAGAGGTAACATATAAAGGGGAAAAGGGGAACTTAAGGGAAAAAGCGGAAAGTCAACTTAGTAAAAAATATACCATTAAGAGCTTTCTAATTTTGAACTGAATTAGCAATTTCATAATAGGGAAAGCCTTTAAAACCTGTAAGGGAATTTGGGGACACCTAGGAGTGATTCTAGGAGTAAATCTAGGTGGGTGAGGGAATTAAGATAATTAATTATTTAAATAAATTAATTAATGGAGGAATGAAGGGGATGGGTGACACTTGTACGAGGAGAAATTTTTAGGAATTTATTTTTAAAAATTTAATTAAATGATATTTTAGGAAAGAAAGGAAGTTCAAAACTCTATAAAATGAAGGAAGGAGAAGGATGGATGATCATATTTTGTTTGCGTAATGTTACACTGCAGAAATATCGACTTGATTGATTTACTTGTGGGAGTTGGGATACCCATCTTGGTGAGGAGTGGTAGCTCGGCTTTGCTAGGCGATCTGGGTGCTAGACTAAATCTCTGGATAGTGTGTACGTGGCCCATTTGTGGCTCGGGGGGCTAAGGGGGAAGAAGAGTACCCCTAGCATTGGCTAGAACGTACCGGTGAAGTCTCGACAGTCGGAGAGCGGGAGCTGCGCAGAGCGTGCGGGAGTCATTTGGAGCAGGTGAATAGGCAACAATATGCTTTCTTCATTGAATGGTAGATTGTTGCAGGTTTTTATGATTGGATCTGCATGTTGATTATGTAAGCAGATTGGATGTTTAGATTGATGGCTGAAATTTTTCTTAGCCTAGCTCGACGATTGTTGACTCTCATGGTCGTCGTTTACCTGCATGTCGTGACTGCCCTGTGTGCTGATTGTGACCTTGAGGCTGTTTATCCTTCGTCTTTAGCTCACCAGTCCTTGCCTGAGAAGTTGGCTAGGAGCCTGGTCTACGGTCGTCACCTTAGCATTAAAATACCTATGGATCTCAACACCCTGTTTTTATTTGCGAGGATGGTGAAGCGAAGATGAACCTATCAGTCGTCTACCTCTGTGGATGTCCTTGCCTAATTGTTGACTTGCGTCCTTCAGTATGGCCTCTGCATATGGATTATCTTTCCTCCTTGTTGTGTATTTCTCTGTGCCTTGACTGATAGAATCCCTGCGATCCCTTTGATAAGTTATCCTTATGGCCCTGGTATTCTCTTACTGTTGTCAGTGTTTTTTTCTTATTGGTATTCTGAGATGTACAAAGTATTTAAATTCAATCTGCGATTGTAATTGTGTACTGATGTAAAAAATTATCTTGATGTTGTAAGTAGGAATGGATGTAAAAATTTTAATTCAACAATTGCAAAATGTGATAGTTGTAAGCTATTAACCCTGCGTCTTCATTACTTATGCATTAATGGAGAATTTAACCCTAGTTTTTATTACTCGTGCATTTAATAGAGAAGTAATAATGGCCAAATGAGAATTTAACCTTGGTGTAATTTATGCCTGTAAAGGAGAATTTAACCCTGGTTTTTTTATTTATTTCTTCTTCAATATAACATGTGTTTTGATGTGCAAATGTCCACCCTTGCCACGCCTAAGAACTCCCACATTTTTTCTTAAATTCTTTCCTGAGCTGGCTATTTTTATCTTGATGTATAACTAGGTTGACCACGTTTTGTTACCACAGAATTTTACCAGGAATTCTTTTACCACGCCTTTTACCTCAAATCTTACCTTCCATCTACTGCCTAAATGTGCCTGTCTTTCCCTTGTGGTATGGAGAATTGATGTGTGGTTGACTGTGTAGCGTCGATTGATTACAAGTTTCCCTCTAAGGACGATGTGTGTCTGTTCTTGCATGGTTAGAGTTACCTAAAACTACGCTCCTTTACTCGGATGATTGGAACAACTCTCTGACCATGTGCACCTATCTTATCTCAACCCAACAACTCACCCCCATACTTGAAGGTGGGCATTGTTTAGCTAACGCAAAAGGGGTCACTTTCCTGTGCAACTTTCTTTTAATTGTTGAGTGAATTTGCGTTCTTCCTGTGTTGCCCATGGTTTACCTTAAGGGGACTGTTGTATGTTGAGAATTTTAGCACGAAATCCTTACCATTAAGGGGTACAGTGCTGCTGCTATCACGAGTGTAACCCCTTGTGAGTTAGGCACTGCTAGGATTTTTTTTTATCTTTGCGCCTTCTTGACTCCTTGCCAACTCTATCCCTGACCGTCCTGCCTTGCGATTGTGTGTGGTGTACTGTATAGCCTTTTGCTCGGGTCGAATTTTGTATGTTTACTTTCGGCATTGATTCCTTAATGTGTATGGCATAATCTCCCTAATTGCTTACAATGGTAATTTAGTATCAATAAATTTAAATGATGATTGAAATGGCTTCCACTACTAAATGACAGTTGGAATGGCAGTAAAACCCCCCTTTTTTTAGTGACAGAAAATAATTAAGTGACAGGTTGATGGCAGCAAATTTATTAAAAACTAGTTATTGAACTGGTAGTAATTGTTACTTCTTCAACACGGTCAACAAGGTGAAGTAGAAGCTGCTTCTTATAGTATGCACTAGAAGAGGTTAATTATAGATGGTATTTTACTGACGTTCTACAATTTTTCATCCACGTGTTGTTGGTATGAGAAACCACAAGGTTCAAGTTAGTCGTGTGGACTGGTGGAATCCATTCTGGCCCACTATTATTGATTTCCATGCTCATCTATATTTTCATTCTTATTGTCGATTTTCCCTTTAGATACTTATGAAATGAAATGAATCATGTAAGTTAAGAGTGTAAATTGTTGATTAAGATTGTAATTTGCTGAGTGATGTGATCTTGATTGACTTTCTCATTTAATGTTCAATGTTCCAGAAGTTCAAAGGAAAGGATAGGAGAAGATGGTGGAAATAGGGCAATAAGACATAGAGAGATATATAAGGTTTTGCCTTTATATTCATAAAATCAATTTCTTCTGCCAAAAAGTGAATGGAGCACCGACTAAATTTCCATTTCGATGTCAACTTAGATTTGTGAAAATCCATTCGAGTCTACTGCTATGATGGTTGATATTGGAATTCATTGATGCTAAATGGTAGTGAATATAGTGTTTGTGACATTTCATTGTACTGCAGGGTCCCTTCAGGTTTTAAGGATTTATAAGGTCAGGTAATATCTAACACAATCATTTAAGGAGATAACAAAATACTAGCTTATGTGGACAGTAATAATTTATTGGAATATATTTCAAGAACCTAGTAAGGCAAGAGAGGTACTTGTACTTTAGAGGTCTCTAGATGTGCACTTGTTCTCTTTTATTAGTTGAAGACTAATAATAAGTACCATTGGAATGATACTTGTGGATTCCATACAATTTCCTAGTTATTTAAAAGATTTTGGACTATCGACATTCATACTTAGTTCTTGTTGATGTCATTTTGGGCGAAACACATGACGATTATGAATGTATTAAAATGGTTATTTTACTTACATCTTGCATATGATATTATGTTTTTATTTATAATTAACCAAAATTTACTTATAATTAAACATTCAATTTGATAAACAGTTTATTTATAATTAAACTTTAAATTTAATCAACACAACACAGATCACTAGAGCAAGACATCACCAATGCAGTGGCACTTTTGTTTAGATCACTTCTAGATATTGAGTATTGTCTTTCTTACCTTCCTACACACACAAAAAAAAATAAAAAAAAATTGTGAGGCTTGTTGTCGCAACGAAATGGCGAGGCATGTTACACATGGTATCAGAGCCGGTTCAACCTGCGACCTTGGATCACTATGGCTTTCGTTGATATGATTGATTATACTATTGTTGATCGAGTTGAATTGTGTGCGTTCAGGTAATCATTGTTAGAGGATGCCACGGAGGTAGACGATGGGGTGCGAGGGGAGGAGGCACGATACATCCAGTAGCATCCACGCCCGAGGGGTCTAATCCCTAGGGAGATGATCAGATTCTCAGACAGGAGCAGATAGTAGTTGGTGATGTAGTCGGAATGATGAGATCTTTTCAACGCATGTCTGAGGTACTGATCAGCCATTTGGATAAATATAAGGCCAGGGCTTCGACACCCACTGAGGTTCCACTGCGCGCTCCGGTCGGTACTGGTAGCATTCACCGTGAACTCGAGAAGGTCAAATTTCCCAAGTTCGTTGGTGCCCCGGACGGCGGAGCCGCTGAGGCATGGTTGGAGAACATGGCGATGTGCTTCACACTTCACGATTATACCTCCAACATGAAGGTTCACATGGCGGTATTTCAACTGAAGGGGAGCGCTCTTCTATGGTGGAAGATGCTCCTACCGCAGTTGAACATGGTCGTCGAAGATGTGTCATGGGAACTGTTCGAGGAACGGTTTCGAGAGAGGTACCTTTCAGAGGAATTCATTGAGCATTAGCTCAATGAATTCAATGCCTTATGACAGGGTGTTTGTATGGTTCTCGAGTATGAGGCCCATTTTATGGAGCTGCTCCGGTATGCTCCACACCTTAACACTGAGAAACTTAAGGTCAACAGGTTCGTGTTCGGCCTTAATGGTAGCCTGCGTGCAAAGGTTAGGATTTTGATGCATCAAACCTTGCATGATGTTGTCCAAAAGGCCCTCATAGCAGAGGAGGAGCTTATCAATGGGGGTCAGACCAGGACTCCTATGAGACTAGCAGGGCAGGTTTCATCTGGAGCACAAAAGCATCAGACACCATCCAGAATTACACCAGGATATCGTGGCTTCCAAAGGGGATCCACTTTCACTACACCTCGGTGACCGATGCCTCAGCAGCGAACACCTTATCGGGGACCACAGCATCAGTAGCAACGTCGCCCGCAACAACAACAGTTTAGTCCTGTTGAGCAGAATAGACCAGGATTTCAGGCCGGTGGGTCGTCATCTTCTACTTCGAGTACCAGGGCTACTGGGTCGAAGAAGGGGTGTTGGACGTATGGGGAGACACACTACCAGCGCAACTACCCTGTGGAGAGGACCAGAGCGTCTGGATCAGCCGGACCCACTACTGTGGGAGATATGGGCAAGGCCCATCAGATTTATGTAGTGGTGAATGACCGCCAGGCATAGCACCAATCGACTGTGCTCGAGATGACAGGTACCATCGCTGACCATACCCTTAGTATTTTGATAGATCCAATGCTACCGAGAGTTTCATTTCTTGTGCAACGCTAAAAAAGATTAAGGTAAAGGCAATTGAACAAGACGAGTTTAGCTTCATAGAGATGGCTTCGGGAGCCAAACTAAAGGTTGGAGGAAAGATTACGGGTTGTATCCTTAACCTGGGAGAGTTTGTCACCAGGGCCAACCTGTACATCACGATCTTAGGATCTTATGACATCGTGATTGATATGGACTAGTTGGAATCGCGTGAGGTGATACTCAACTGTAAGACAAAACAGTTGAGCTTGGTCGATGACGAGGGACAGAGACGTGTGATTGTAGGCTAGAACTAGGGGTTTCCCTGAGGTTCATCTCTTCCTTGCAAATTTGGAAGAGCATGCGCAAGGGGTAAAAGATTTATGTGATCCTTTCATTAAATGAGAAGGGAGTAGCAGAAGGTTTAGAACACCTTCTGGTAGTGAGAGAGTTTGCGGATGTGTTTCCGGAGGAGTTACCTGGGATACCTCTGGAGAGGGAATTGGAGTTTACCATAGACCTAAAACCAGGTACTGAACCGATAGCAAGAACGCCTTATCGGATGTGGACCCCAAAGTTACAAGAGTTGAAAATGCAACTGAAGGAGTTGCTAGACCTAGGACTGATACCTCCTAGTGTGTCACCGTGGGGGTGCACCTGTTATCGTCAATTGAACAAGGCCACGATCAAGAATCAATATTCCTTGCCGAGAATTGATGATCTGTTCGATCAAATGAAGGGCACGATGGTGTTGTCCAATATTGATTTGTGATCAGGGTATCACCAGTTGCGGATCAAGGAGGATGACATCCCTAAGACTGCCTTTAAGATGAGGTTTGGACATTACAAGTTTATTGTTTTACCGTTTGCACTAACAAACGCCCCAGGGGTATTTATGAGTTTGATGAATGGGGTGTTCTGCGAGTACTTGGACAAGTTCATCCAAGTATTCATCGATGATATTTTTATCTACTCTCGGACGACGCAGGAGCATGATGAGCACTTTCTCTTGGTACTATAGTGTCTGCGAGAGCACAAATTGTATGGGAAGTTGTACAAATGATCATTTTATCAAACGAAGATTCACTACTTAGGGCATGTCATCTCCGGCGAAGGCATCATCATGGATCCAACAAAGGTTGAGGCTATCATGGAATGGCTTGCGTCGACGAATGTCCCAGAAGTGCCTAACTTCATGGGTTTAGTAGGATACTATCGATGGTTCGTCGAGGGATTTTCGAAGATAGAAAGTCCAATCACGGAGTTGCAGAAGAAGAACAAGAAGTTTGTATGGACCGAGAAATTCGTGGAAGCATTTCGTAAGCTCAAGGAATTGTTGACAACAACACCAATACTAAAGTTCCATGACATGGACATGAACTTCTTGGTATGCACTAATGCATCCAAGGAGGGCTTAGGCAGTGTCTTGATGCAAGACAAACAAGTGATTGCTTACATTTCGAGGAAACTGAGAAGGCATGAGGAGAACTACACGATGCATGATTTGGAGTTATTATCCATCGTATATGCCTTGAAGGTTTGGAGACACTACCTTGTTGGATGAAAATTTGAACAAAGGAATGACCATTGTGGACTACAACACATATTTAGCAAAGTGACCTGAACGTGCGATAATGATGTTGGTCATAATTTCTTAGAATGTATGACTTTGAGATTACTTACATAAAAGGAACAGTGAACCGAGTGATGGATGCATTGAGTTGGAGACCACACATCTTTTCGGTGTTTCTTCTTCAGACAAATCTACGTGAAAAGATTCTAACTTTACAGCATGATGATGACTAGTACAAAGAGGTTGAGGGTTTTATCGGACAAAACACAATGATGGTACCACGATTTGAAGGATTTTCATTTGCTAGCGATGTTTTATTGAGGTTTAAAGGTCGGATCTACGTACCGCCGAACGACAAGTTGAGGATGTTGATCCTGAGCGAGGCTCATAGAGCAGTTTACATGGCTCACCCAGGAGTCACGAAGATGAGGGCAGACCTTAAACTCTTATTCTTCTAGAAGGGAATGAAGGCAGACATAGTCAACTATGTGGCCAGATGTCTAGAATGTCAGTAGGTAAAGGCTGAACATAGACACCTAGCAGGATTACTACAACCACATGCAATTCTTAAATCGAAATGGGAGGCTATTTTGATGGATTTTATTGTTTTATTGCCACTGACGACAAGGAGACATGACTCATTTTTCATAGTAGTAGACACTCTGACGAAGAGTGCTCACTTTATTCCTATGGATACAACGTATCAGGCACCTGACATAGCTAGAGTTTTCATCAGTGAGATTGTGAGGCTGCATGGTGTGCCTAAGAGGATTATATCCGATCAAGGATCCATGTTTACAAGATGATTTTGGATGAGTTTCCAAGAGGCCCTGGGAACCTGATGCAGGAGCATCTACATTTCATCAAGCGAGCCAGCGCGTGAAAAGAGAACATACAGCTGGACAAGCCAGCAAACCTAAAATTTTTGAATTCTACCTTGGTATTGTTGTGCCGCCGTTTAACTAAGGGCATTCAAAGCCGAGCACACTTGTAATGTAAAATAGATAAGGAGGCATTTAACAGTTTTAAATGTTGGTAGATAGGGTTAGCTGTAGATTAGATAGTTTTACTTTCGAGAGGGAAAACAGAGTATAGACACCCTCCCTTTGTACATTGTAGGATCATTCTCATTCATACAGGAGCAAGAGAGAACAGAACAGAGAGCTTGTGAAGAAACTCCATGTATAGATATTGAATTAATAGGAAAAGCTTTGATTCAATTCTATGGATGTGTTTGATCTCTGTGTGTTGTTGATATTATGCTTTTGCATGCTTGCTTCCTTTTATGCTTATCTTTTATATGTTGCATATGTGATTTCCTATCAGGTTAGAAACCTGAGAGAATGAGGGAATGAGTTTCAATTGTTTCTCTGCGTAAGCCAGGAGATTCCTGCATCGAGTGTAGTTGAATTCCTCCGCATAGAGTGCGTTGAGGAGGCTGAGCAGTTGAACTTTTGTTCTCTGTTTCCCAGGGTTATGTTGGGTTGTTCGAACCGAGCAGGTGAGTGTAGGTCGAATTGAAGTCTCAGAGCCGAGTCTGGGAGAAAGAGGACTGGACCGTGTTAGCAGGGTTGCACAGGTCTAGACGAATTTAACGCGTCGAGAGTTGTGGAAGTCGAACACAGGAAGAACGTGAGAAGTCTCTGAAGGAGTCAAAGAGAGAGAAAGCTCAGGAGAGATAGTTCCTTACGAGCATCTCAGGAATGGGCCTGGAAGAATACCTTTGGGTCACTGTGGGAACAGACTCCAGTGGAGTTCATACAGGACAAGGGTGGCGAAGTGAAGGAACTCTTCAGAAGGAGGAGAATCGACGACTTAGAGTTGTCAAGGAGAAACCCGAAATCCCGAGGACCGTCCGATCGTGGAGGAGTTGTGCGGGAGATAACCTGTGAGCACAGGTGTGGAGAACCAAAGTCCATCGGACTTCAGAGTTTCGGCATTTGGGGATTGATAAGGTGAGAGTTCTACACCTCGTGAAATCGTGAGTCGCGATTCCCTGAATCGATCTGGACCGTCGATCATGATAAGGACACGTGGTGTGAGATCCCTGAGGATCGAGGTTCGGCATTCGACGTTTCCGGAGGCAAGAGTCTCATACTCTTTGAAATCGCGACCAGCGATTTCCCGAATCAACGGGAGTCGTTGATCAAGAAGGGCCACGTGGCGAAGGATCCTGAGGAGTCGGTGTTTCGGGGTTTTGCAAGGCCTGTGATCTTGTGCACCAAGAATCGCGATTTCCCGATAGCCGAGTGGAGGATAGGTGTTAAGGAGTTAGGCCTCACCATGGAATGTTGACAGGTGTCATCGGACTTCGGGGTTTCGGCGTTCGGTGTTTCGAGGTTTTCGACCACAAGGAAATTTGTATCATGGATTCGCGATCCGCGAATTCCCGAAGAGGACGTGGCAAGGTGGGCCCCCAAGACATAGTGGAAGACAGGTGGCGTTGAGCCGAGAGGTCGGCATTTCGACACTTGGGGTTTCACATTGCATATGAATTGCGTTCACGTGAACCGCGAACCCCCGAATTGCGATATCCCGATATCCGAAGGGTTGACCCCATTGACCATCGGGGTTCGGGATTTTGGATTTACATGTGATTGTGCTCATAAAGTTCGCGAGACCGCGAATTTCGATTTCCCGATTTCCAAAAGGGGGGATCGCCGAAGGAGTATTCCTGTGGCTGAGAAATTCCCGAGAGGCATAGGAGGGGTTTGAACCCTTCGGGCTATGAGCGAAGAAGGTCCTGGTGGGGCGACCGTCCGCTGAAGGGGGAGGTTGCATCAAGTGGTATCAGAGCTATTAAGTCACGTCTGTATATTGCAGGTGAGAGAAGAGAAGGAGAAAGAAGAAACTCTCTGATACTCACGACTTGCGTCAGCGTGGTATCAGAGCGGGAGTGTCTTTGTTTTTGAAGCAGAGACAGAAGAGAAATAATGCCGCCCAGAAGGGAGAGGCAGTCATCTGATCGTGAGGATAGGGATGCCCGAAGAAGGGGTAGACCAGCAGGAAATCCAACAGGGAATCCAGAGATGGAGCGTCAGATATGAGATCTCAGGGCGAGAATCGAAGATATGGAGGCCACCCAGAGGCATGGAGCCGACGCGGGAGAGTTCAGTGATTCTGAGGTTGAGGAGAAAGATGGACATGCTGAAGAGGAGGTCTCAGCAGAGGATGCCTCGACAGAGAGGTTGATCAAAGCCATTTCGAGGATGAGCTCGAAGACAAAGATGAATATTCCCGTCTATGAGGGGAATCTGAACACAGAGGAGTTGCTGGATTGGATTCGAGCACTCGATACCTACTTTGATTATGAAGATATCGAAGAGGATAAAAAGGTGAGGCATGTTGTCATGAAGCTGAAGAGACATGCAGCCTTATGGTGGGACGAGCTGCAGGTAGACAGGCGTTCCAAGGGCAAGCAGAAGATCAAGAACTGGGATCGAATGATCGCCAAGATGAAGGCGAAGTTCATTCCGAGAGATTACCAGATCACTCTGTTCAGGCGCATGCAGAACCTGTGATCAGGGGATCAAAATTTGCTCAATTTTCAAAGTGATCGGATTGAGACGAAACCAGTACCATTTTGTCCGTCTCGTTTTCCTGATTCCGGCGGTATATTTATTTTCGCAAATGGATTCCGTATGGAGGAGATATCGCGATTTTACCGTCAAGTCAAATAGGTCAAAATTGGTGCTGACTATACATGTCCGTACGGACACGTGGAGGGCCGTACCATGATGCTGACATGGAAGAGGGGTGATGTGGCGCACATTGGTTGGTTGTTTGTGGTCCAATCATACACTAACATGTGTCACTTCATTTATGTTTAATTTGGCTTTGTAAAAGATATTGGGAGTCCGCGGGGTTTGACCCCGGGACCTCCCCCCATGGTAAAGCTTTAACATACACGCGCTAGCCAACATGCCCGAGCTTTCTCCTTGATATATGAGCGGGTGAATATACATTTGAATTCGCATGTTGTATTGTATGGAAAGGGGGGGGGTCCGGGCTTAGCCCCGACCCATAATATAATGTTTAAACCATATATAAACGTATGCCATGTAACATATATATTCGCGCGGGAAATTGTGGTATATATATATTATGTAGGCGCGCGGTTTGGAACCCGCGACCCATAATATTTATGCACGGGATTTGTTATATGTATTATACATTATGTTAGCGCGCGGTTGCACGGGAAGTTACACCCGTTGCATGGTTTTACAACCACTTTGATGCCGCGCCTTTGGTCGTATGACCATATGACCCAATGCTAGTCGATTGGGGGCCAGAGGCGCCCAAACCGTCCGACAGTTTGGACCATTTTCGGAACAGTTCGGTGCTGAGTTTATATGCGCGTTTGGAGCGTGTTCCAGGTACATGTACAGATTGTAGAACCAGAGACAACAAAGAAGGAGGGAGACTTCAGAGGAGGCTATCTTCTTCATTTTTCGACCGTTTCAGGTGCCGTCAGAGCCTAGACAGGGGTTTTGGCACGCTGCGGAGCCATTGGAGCAGTCATTTTGTTGATTTGAGCACTGTAAGACTTATTTTTAAGCACTTTGAGCAATTTAATATAAAAGATCCATTTGGAGGCTGGACCAGGAGATGTAGCCCGGAGTGGGGTGAACTCCTTTATCAAGTTGCTGTGTTTATGTCTTATGTTCAATCATTTATGATGCTGTCTATGCTTATTTCTACATAAATAATATTTAATTATGTGTTGCAAATTGATCCGGTTGCATTAAACACATAACATTTTACTTGCAAATTAATTTAATCAAGTTTATCAAGTCTTCGTCATATTTTTAGATCAAGTTGGTATCAGAGCTAAAGGTTTTGAAGACTTGATATTATTTGCAAGTTTGTTTACTGATGATCAC
>JASDQU010585814.1:68946-80946 GCA_032191745.1 Picea mariana | reverse complement strand
TGAATTGCCTTGAAAATATTGTTCTTCATCAAGGTTATGGAGTCTATTCTAGAAGTGTTGAGAGCATCCATGCTACAAAGCACTGATCAATCATCTTGGAAAATAAAAAAATCTTGATGAGAGTGATCGAATAGCCGCCATTGATAACTCACACCGAGCCTAAAATGCTCTCAATAAACTTGCACACAGTCGCCCTTCATTATTGTTCACTTGTCCATAAACTTATTGATACAACCATGCCTATGTTGGAGATTAAGTGATACCAAATTTCTAATCGATGCATTGGTAGAGAGATGTGCATACATAAGGCGGGTCTGATTTGATGAACACCCAATACTATAGAATGTCGCATGAACTCTATCATCGTACTTTCATTAGGACAACTCTTTTGTAAATTTATTAAAACAAGTGAGGTCGAGGATAAAGGAAAAAAGCCATAAGGACACTTGCAATCTATTTTACTTTGTTTTCTCTCTCACATTCAGTCACTAATGCAATGTGACTATGACAATGAGTTTACCTTTTGTAACTTGTATAGAGATGATTTTGAAAAAGTGGAGGATATGCAAGTCCTTACTTCACCATAATGGAATCACATATATCTCAAAGACATTTTAGCCAACCAATATGTCAAAACAACATTTTGATTTAGATGTTTTCTTCAAAAATAAAAAAATATTAGAAGGTCCAAGGCATTAATACATGAGAAAGAAAATAAAGGCTAGCTTTATGTACACTAAAACATTTGGTGGCTCGATCACTAACCAAATACTCACACTTATTTGGTGGCTCTATCACCAACTAACTATTCACACCTCATCATATTTTGGGTGCTTAAGTATATCAATTTTATAAGTTGAACAAGGCATTCATTCCAAGTTCAGGTGTATCAACCTTATCAATCTCATCACTTTACAGGCTGAATACCATTAATGGATAGGGTGGCCACATAGATTAAGTCATCAAAACTTAAGAATTTGAGCCAAATTGTACACACTTCCCTCCCTCCTCCGCGGGAGATGTTGTGCATGGAGGGAATAACACATGCTACTCTATTTTCACAATATTCTAGTGCTCATCAACTTACTCATCTCATCGATTTACTATTTATTATTATTACTATTGTTAATGAAAATATTACATGGGGAGACACTAGCCCATACAAAAACCAAGGGTTGTTCCATGGCATCTCATATCTTTCTTGTTTTAACTATTTATGTTCAAATTTACATAGTGACTATGATTGTTGCATTAATGGTCACTCACACACTAGTTAGCAAGGCCTTTTAAGTAGGTATGCTATTAGCTAGTGTGTGAGAAATTCATAACAATAGTATCGAGAATGAGAGGTCCAATTGAACATATACTCTACAAATTGCAAATTTGGGTCACACTTATTTTGTTTGTGAAGGAAAGCATTTTAAATATGTTCTGTTGTTGTGAAATTCATTATTAATGTGTGGGTGAGTTTGTTGTGTATTTGATATTGCTTCTTCCGTGTTAGTTATATGTTTAACCTCAAGAATGTACAATGGTTATGGTTGGGAATTAACCTTGTGTGTGTATTGATTTTTTCAGTTCCTTGAAGTCTCTGTTCACTCTACAAGAGACAACCAACGTCTAGAAGTCATCTACTCGTCAAAAGCAAGGATATCAATACAGGAAGAGAGGAGGTTATTGAGACTCACATGAAAAGATTTCTTATGAAAATATTATGGTATCACCCCCATGCCTCCATTTTTCCCAAAGAATTATTATGTATATCCTTAGTTTCTGCGGGCTAGGATAATGCAAGAAAAGTCATGAAATTGCGATATCCTTGGTTGTTGTAGGCTTGAATAGTCATCCGATGAATAGGTGACGAGGTGGCAATGATAATGGTAAAATCATGGAATAGGGGTGGACGGCCAAAAGAGCACCAAACACCATCCATCTGGATGACTATGCATACCCCATAGCTCACAATCAGACATAAGCTTCACCATAGAGAAATGCCCTATAGTGTATAAATAGAAACGTTTTTAATGCACACGTGTCACACAAATAAAGTTAGGTAAAAGGATGAGGGGAGGAATCCTTATTTGTGAAAGGATCATTTTCATGAAAACATGACATAATATTTCATTGATTGTGGGCCTATAGATACACTGAGAGAAAATGTACACATGTTTGGAAGAGAAAGAGCATTTATAAGTGAGGTCTAACTTTAAAAAGTGACATTTTGCACAACAATACATCTCTAAAAGAAGTACAAATTAAATGTGACCCCTGAACATGAGTTACATTCTACAAAATGACTAAATGAAACCCAATAAAGGTGGACATACTGCGATACTACAACAACCACTTAAGATGAACCTCATATTTATAATACATGATTAATACTTTAACTTGTATAACTTGTAGTACTCATCATTTACTTCTTTGTGAGGGAGGTAGCGATACAACAACAACCACTAAAGATGAACCAACCACTTAAGATGAACCTCATATTTATAATACATGATTAATACTTTAATTTGTATAACTTGTAGTGCTCATCATTTACTTCTTTGTGAGGGAGGAATTGTTTTTAATTTGTGTCTTAAAATTCTATTATAAATAGGGAATTTGTTACTAAAATGTGAATTCTAAAATTCACTTGACTTGAGAATGCAAGCTTTTTTCTTATCAATTGGATATGTTATAGTCTTCTAGTCTAATATTATGTTTTAATAAAGAGTAGTTCTAAAATTCACTTAACTTGATAAATCAAGCTTCGTTTCTATCAATTGGACATGGTATGCTTTTCTAATCTAACATTACGTCTTATTAGATTATTAGAGAGGAGGATAAACATTCAAAATAATATCACATCGAAACACAATATGTATTTAATCCTCTTTTAAATTTATGGCTTATATAAATTGAGCTATTAACATTAACCGCATCATAAATATTGAGATTAATAAGGAGGTTGATATAGAAGGAATTGAATACAATGGTTTATAAAATAGTATATAGGTTTTAACTTGTGATATACTTGGTTCTTCAACCTTTGTCTATCTAAGTGCGAGTAGATTCTATCTCCCACCTAAAAGTGACATTAGCTCAAATGTTTGTTTATAAGAGAATATCATTGATTTGGGTATGTATTTAGGCTTAAGTGCTTGTTGATGTGTTATCTTATCACCCATCAACTAGAGTGTTTTCGATTCATACTTAATCAAGCGAAGACCAAATTTTAAAATTTTCTAAGTGTCAGATGACTGTCATCTATTGATGATGAAGACACAAGTATTTGAGAATTCAGTACATTTTATGATGTGGTGGTTCTTCTTCACGCAATGCCAACGGGTTTGAACAAAAGAGAAGAAAATAAAATGATACCAAAAAGAAGGAAATTGTTTGTGTTCATCCTTTCATTGGATATCCTTATGTCTCAACTTCATCTAACGTTTTACAGAATAAAAAATAGAGGTCATATGCCCAAGATATTGCCAATTTTATCACATCCTTCACATTTCCACAATCTCCATTTTTCCCTCCACATTCCTCAAGTTGTACCCCTCAACTCCCCAACACTTAATCATTTTCATGATTTTCCTTATTTCTTCGCATTTTATTATTTTTATTTCTCCGCATTTTATTATTTTTATTTCTCTGCATTTTACTATTTTTATTTCTCCGCATTTTATTATTTTTATTTCTTTGCATTTTACTATTTTTATTTCTCCGCATTTTATTATTTTTATTTCTCCCRCATTTTATTATTTTTATACTRAKTTTTAGCACCMCTGCATTTATCWCTTCCCTATATTTACTAAGTTTTACTACATACCCGCATTGAACAAACCCCCACATTTCTCTCCTCCCTATATTTACTAAGTGTTACTAAGTTTTACCGCATACCCACATGCTAACACTCCCACATACCTACATGCACGCCACCTGCAAACCCACATTCCCACATCCCACACTTCTGCAGCCCGCAAACCTGCATTCCAGCATCCCACACTTCTGCAGCTCACAAACCCGCATTCCCGCACTTCCATAGCCCAAATTATATACTTAGTTTTTGAGGAAGCTCATGCAGATGGACGACCTAATATCCTTCCCCCTGCATCGTTCTTCCTCTTGCACCCGCATGCCACATCATACTTCCAATGCCTGTACCCACTTGCCATGTAATTATACACTCATATTCCATAAAGGATTTGTTTGGTTTTCCCTAAGGTAATCCCAACATATGCTCTCACATAATGAATGGATGTAGTTAATTAATGAAGATTAATTCTTGCATGGTTCCCCTAGATCATTATGTACGCAAACAACAATTACTATTTAATAAGAAACATGTACCAAGTGTACAAAGAGGCAATTTTGAATAGTGAATTGGCCCCTAACTTGTGATTAAGGGGTACCTAGCGAGCAAAAAATCAAGGTTATACACACAATCTTCACACTTACCCAAGTGCATTGAAAGTGGAAAAAGATGGCAAACAAGAGGAGGAAAGAACCTTTCTGTGGAGACATATTGAATTCATTGGCTCATGATTGTAGGGATTTTCAATGGTCCATAACATATAAGTACTATTCTGAACTCCCTCAGAAAGGCAAGCTCCATAAAAAAGTTTGGACGCTAAGAATAGTAAAAGGCAGATGCATACTGAAGGCATTCAATTTCAGAGAACTAGTCACCTAGTGCGCTAAGAGATTCGATTCAAAGAATATACTCATTTAGGTTAAGAAAATAAGAAGAACTACCATCCCATTAACACCAAATACTTTCAGAAGGATGCTATGCCTCCTGACACCAGATAAAGTATTGAAGCTCTTTGAAGCAGATTGCTTTATGGATTCCCAAGGTGGTGGCATAAACTTACTCAAGGAATTCTTGGTCCAGCCCATGGTCGGACCCATGAACATAAATGAAATCAACACATGCATGTTGGACCAACCATTTAAAGAGTTTCCTAGATTTTTTCATGACTGGTTGGTTAAGACTCAATGATATATGTCCCCATTTATGTTCTGTATGTCATCGATTACTCAGTAAGGATGGGTGCCCTCTTTGATTGGGCCCAAGTCATTTGGAACACAATCTCCCATCAAGTGTCTACTTTCATTCAAATCAAGAGGTTCTACATGACCTCTTATTTGGTCTTGGCTCTGGCTGATCCAGAATCGGATCTAGGAGCTTGATAGGGCTTAGAAAAGGCCTAAAAATCAAAGTTCTCAAAATGGCTTCAAAACAGACGTGTGCGTAGACCTCGTCGATACAAACCCAACACAACTTGAACGGGCTCAAACAAACGTCATATGCTCAAGTTATGGCGATCTGTTCATTTTTCCAAACATGCAAAAAAAAATGCTGACTTTACAGTTCGTATAGTGCCACATGGCAACTGACCGTACAGGTTGTACAGTCAGCTGACGTGGAAGGAACAGTCAGTGTTGACGTGGAAACTTCTGGAGGTGACACATGGCAGGGTGACTGGGCATATGGACGCTGACATGGACAAGACATGTGGACCAACTGGAAAGTGACACGTGTCACCACTGCAAGGGTGACACGTGACACGTCCGTACGATACAGTATGCTGACAGGGTAGGTACAGGTGGCAGAGAATTGGACAAGTGGGTGCTTGACATGTGGCAGATTAGTGGCAAATATTGTGGTGCCATGTGGCCCAGACATGGGATGCCATGTGGCACCTAGGGATTGGTTAAAGTTTCTATGGAAAAATTAGTTTAGAGTCAACAAGGTTTGAACACTGGACCTCTTTTCGGGCTACGCCTTGGCAGGGTTGGGCTAGCCAGGTTGCCCGCAGGTAGTTCTTATAAAACATATGGCAAAGTTTATATTTGTTTTGAAACTGTGTGTTAGTCGATGGAGGTTAGGGCTGGGGCTAGGCCCTAGCCCTCGGTCACACCACTACACTCGACCACCAACAAAACCACGAGCCATGGCGCTGTTAAATGGTTGGGGACTTAGCCCTCCGTTCTGATGCTCCACCATATGGCCCAGGAGTATATCGTTGGTTGGTGCATATAGTAAGGGGTGGTTTCTGATTCTATGGGATGCTCCATATGACCCAGATGCAAGTGGATGGCACGGAGTTTTAGAACCTGGTCCGATTGGACCTTGGTCACATGAGTTGCACAATAAATCCAGGTGCTTGCAGGTTAAGGGCCAGCGTGCAGCCCCTAAGGGGTTGGTGCTTGGCCATATGAAAAACCATATGACCCTGTTTTAGAAGCGCGCACCCAGGACTGGGGGATTATGCCCAATAATTTTTGAATAAAGTGGGTTCTAACTATATATTAGTGATTTTATGATTTTTAGGCCTGTTTTGGAGATTTTGGCCCTTTTTGGGGGATATTGGGCCCTTTTTGAGGCCAGATCTTGGGGGGAAGTTGGGAGATGGTTACCAAATTCAGATCTATATAAACCAGGCCTTCTTGAGGCCATGGGAGGAGATTCATATCAGGTTTATGCTGAAGATTTGCCAAGCCAAAGCCATTTTTATGCAGGGAAGCTATTGAGGAGCGCACCTTTGCGGGCCATTTCTGGGAGCTCCAGTCATCCGATTTGAGTGTCATTTCTTCTGTTGGGTTCTTGAGATCTAGTAGAACAAGACCAGATCATTTTTGTAACCTTTTGGCACTATTATGATGTACTTATTGAGCTTTGAATAGAAATAAGAAAACCTCACCCACTGAGACAAAGGCCCGGAGATGTAGGCGAGATTGCTGAACTTCATTATCACATTGGTGTTATGGTTTGTTGTTGTTTTATGCTTCATTTCAGTTCTGTACATGTTTATATGGATGTCACATTTCTTCTATACTTATTCGTCTTTCTTTAAGCTTCCTAATTTGTTAATCAACACATGCTTAATAACTCAACCATAGTCGTGTAAAAGATCTTTTCGGATCAAGTGGTATCAGAGCTAGTTGACATTTGGATTTGAGTTTTGCATGTTAACCAGGGAAAAGCCACTTTGTGGTGAAGGCGAGCTTGTTTAAGAGAATCCATTGATTGGATTGAGAAAGAGAAATTCTCACAACGAGAAGATGACATCGAAAGAGGGACTTTCTTAGGATGAGAAAGAGTTTCGAAAAACTTTCTTTGCTATGTCAGAGATGATGAAGGTTTTGTACGAGAATTACTTGGAATGGAAGCGACCAGTTCTTGGTGAATATTCAAAGGGAAAAAGTGAAGAAGGAGAGGATCCTCCTTAGATTCCTCCTTCACCTCCATCATCACCTCGTTCTTCTCCTTCTTCTTCAAGTTCAAGTTCTAAATCCAATGCAAAGAAATATGTTCATAAACATAAGAATGAAATGCCTTTGTTAAAACTTGATGTTAAATTCGAATTACCCATGTATGATGGTGAAGTCAATGCAGAGAGACTTGCAATTGGGTTAGGAAAATGGAGGTCTATTGTAGTGTGCAACAAATCAAGGATGAGGCCACACAAATCAAATTGGCATCATTGAGACTTGCAGGCACAACACTCATCTAGTGGAAAAGCAAGTTGCAAAATGGCACGCAACAAGTGGGTAATGTATTTCCATCATGGAAAAGTTTCATTTCTGCACTTAGAAATCAATTCTATCCTTTGGGTTATAAAGAGAAAGAATTAATTGAATGACAAGCTTTAAAACTAAGAAAAGGACAAACAATGCAAGAATACACAGATGGCTTTCGTAAAATGGCATTGATGTTAGATATTCCTTTACATACCCAAGAAAATCTTATGAAGTATATAGGAGTTTTACCTGCACATATTTGAAATATTGTATTCATGTTTGGACCAACTAATCTTGATGAGGTTTCTGTTCAAGTGACATACATTGAAGCAGTGAAAACAAGTGTTGGTGTATCAGGGGAATCGTCTTTAAGGAAAGAGGACAAAAGGAAGTGTCATGGAAAGAAGTCAAATGCAATGACGAGAAAGGAAGAGAAGCCCTCTTGCAAGCATTGCAAGAAAGAGGGGCATGATGAGGACCGTTGTTGGAAATTGCATCTCGATAAGAGGCCAAAGTGGTTCAAGGAAAAGAAAGGGAGGCAAACAGTTGCAGCGACAACACGACCCACAGACTTGGGATCCGATTCAGGTGACGAATCTAAGGTCTCATTGGTTGGTATGACAGGTAAAATTGGTGAAGGATTTGATTGTAGAAGTAACTTGTTTCATATAAGGGTCATCATGAGGCACACTAAGGTTGATACATTGATAGATAGTGGATCTCAATCTAACTTAATTTCAGAGGAATTGGTTAAGCAATTGGGATTAAAAACACAGATACATCATAAGCCATACACACTTAAATGGATAAGCAACAATCATCAAATGCACATAACCAAGCAATACACTTTAAAATTTGCAATTTCATCTAAGTATGTGGATGAGGTAACATGTGATGTGGTACCACTAAGTGAATGTGGAATGGTCTTAGGTAGTCCATACTTGTTTGATCGTAAAACAATCTTCTACAGGGAAAATAATCAATATCATTTAACCAAAGCAGGTCAAGAATATGTGGTACATGCCCATCATGTAAAGGCAAATAAAACTCTTCAAACTATGGAACAACTAAAGAAGGCAACTCAAGCAAGCAACAAACCTATAATTGTTTCAAATCAAGTAATCGATCTTAAGCAAGAACAAGAGATGATTGTGGAATGGAAAATCAATCACAGTTTGCTTCAAGATAAGCTAATGTCATGCACATATTACAAACATATCACCTTATTTGCAGTCATATTTTTGATCCTATCATTAGTAATGTTATCTACATGGATGATAGTGGCTTCAGTAAGATGTGACAGGGTAAAAATGGCTAACAATATGCTGTCAGTTGTCATGGTTGTGTTATAGTTGATCTTGATGAGACATGTGCACATGACAAAGTTCAGAGAAAGAGAACAAGTCGGGTGGCCTATCCCGAGCTTGATGACTGGTCAGTAACCTTTTGGGGACCAAAAGGTCCTTTAGTGGGGAGGTGTGATCCAGGAGCTTGATGGGGCTCAGAAAAGGCCTAAAAATAAAAGTTCTCAAAATGGCTTCAAAACAGACATGTGCGTAGGCCTCGTCAATATGAACCCAACACAACTTGAACGGGCTCAAACGAACGTCGTATGCTCAAGTTATGGCGATCTGTTCGTTTTGCCAAACAGGCAAAAGACAAATGCTGACTGTACAGTCCATATAGTCCCACGTGGCAGATGACTATATAGGCCATACGATCGTACAACTGACGTGGCAGGCATAGTCAGCATTGGTGTGTCATATTCTGTAGGTGACACGTGTCAGGGTGCTGGGCGTATGGACGCTAACATGGACATGACAATTGGAGCAAACGAGAAGTGACACGTGTCACCAATGCAAGGGTGACACGTGGCACGTTCGTATGACAACACATGGCAGGGTATGGTATGCTAACAGGGTAGGTACAAGTGGCAGACAACTGGACAATTGGGTGCTTGACACATGGAAAATTAGTGGCGAATAGTGTGGTGCCACGTGGCCTAGACGTGGGATGCCACGTGGTACCCAGGGATTGGTTAAAGTTTCTATGGAAAAAATTGTTTAGAGTCAATGAGGTTCGAACACCAGACCTCTGTTCGGGCTATGCCTTGGCAGGGCTGGGTTAAGGGCCAGCGTGCAAGTGCAATAAATCCAAGTGCTTGCGCAATAAATCCAAGTGCTTGCGGGTTAAGGGCCAGCGTGCAGCCCCTAAGGGGCTGGTGCTTGGACATATGAAAACCATATGACCCTGTTTTAGGAGCGCGCACCCAGGACTCGAGGATTATGCCCAATAATTTTGGAATAAAGTGGGTTGTAACTATATATTAGTGATATTTGATGATTTTTAGGTCTGTTTTGGAGATTTTTGGCCCTTTTTGGGGGATATTGGGCCCTTTTTGAGGCCAGATCTTGGGGGGAAGTTGGGAGATGATTACCAACTTCAAATCTATATAAAACAAGCCTTATTGAGGCCATGGGAGGAGATTCAGAGTAGGTTTATGCTGAAGATTTTCCAAGCCAAAGCCATTTTTATGTAGGGAAGTTGTTGAGGAGTGCACCTTTGTGGGCCATTTTTGGGAGCTTCGATCATCTGATTTGAGTGTCGTTTCATCTGTTAGGTTCTTGAGATCTGGTAGAACAAGACCAGATCAATTTTGTCACCTTTTGGCACTGTTGTGATGCAGTTATTGAGCTTTGAACAAAAATAAGAAAACCTCACTCATTGAGACAAAGGCCCGGAGACGTAAGTGAGATTGCCGAACTCCGTTATCACATTGGTGTTATGGTTTGCTATTGTTTAATGCTTCATTTCAATTCTGTACATGTTTATATGGCTGTCACATTTCTTCTATACTTCTTCCTCTTTCTTTAAGCTTCCTAATTGGTTAATCAACACATGCTTAATAACTCAACCATAGTCGTGTAAAAGATCTTTTTGGATCACTGTCCTACTGTAATACAGTCGAGAGCATGCCCCCAAAAGGAAATCTCAATTTTGAGCAAGACCTCATTCATTTTTGGTATACCCCACTTTGGAAGCACAAGGCCCCATTTCATTTCTACTAGATCCAAGATTCCTTTGTCAAGGAGTGCAGAGCCATGCTCTCTAGGACTGAGCCAGCTATGATCACAAAATAGATGGAGTTTCTCAAGGGGAAGGGAGTGTGTGTATTTGAGGAGCAATTAACATACATAAGGCTCTTTGGTTTTGAAGGGAGACCACTCCTTCTCCCCTGATTCATGTGTGATAGGTTTATGGCGTATGAGTTGTGTAAACAATATAGGACATGGTCCTTGTTTTTTGACAAGAAGAGAAAGCATAAATTTATTCCCATGCCATTCAAAATTGTTGGGATCACAATCAAAAGTTCATCAAACCTTACTAGGATGGTAGGGTTCTTTGAATCCTTCGACATGAAATAAGTAGAAGCCCTTAGCAGTTTCGATCCAAAAGGTACGTTTGCAACCCATATTCTAGTAATCAGTTACACCTTAGTTTTTAATAGGGTGAAAGAACTTCTAGAAGGAGGTGATGACAATGAAGTCTCACATATCGAAAGCAAGGTGGCAACCACCCCGAGAAAAATTATGCGCAAGAGGAAGAAACAACCCGCTCAAATGTTGGTATATTATAGGTCTCTACCTTGGAGGGAAACAAATAGGCACATCCTAGATAAATGGGTTGTTCCACAACCAGTGCCAAGGGTGGCGTAGTGCATCATCCCCCAAAAAAACCCTCTTCAGGCCATAAGGATTAGGAGAGAAATGCAGGCAGAAAGGATAATAGGGAGGGATGTGCTGGAGATGATGATGGTTGAGACCCCCCTCAATACCACCTAGAGGAGACCAATACAATTTCCCCTATACCCAAAAGAAAAAGGAACCCAGATGGAGGTGCTCCTTCAAACCTCGAAAATTTAGAATTGAACACGACCAACATGGAAATTGATGAAGCCAATAACATGCCCACCTGGGTTACGATGCAGTTAGCTGAAATCAAGTTGATAGCAGAAGAATTAACCCAAGAAGAGCCAACCATTTTTTAGGAAGAGTGTGTGACTCTTTATCATGCTAGGTACGACAAACAGTCAAAGAGGCTCCATATCAAGAGAGTTAGGATGAAGAATAAAAAGGTGACAAAGAGATGGAGCTTAGAAGTTGAAGTCAAAGGATTGAAACCTTCAAGAGTTCTCAAGTTTCATCAGGCTACGAGTGAAGCTCTAGCTCACTCAATACAATAACACACAATAGAGAATGAGAGATTGAAGAAGAGGGTAAGGGAACTTGAATATTTCCTTAGTCCGAAGCTATTATTTGCAGAACCATTAACTATGATACTCCCTGAGGAGTTCCTTGAGCAAATGACTCGATCAAGCTTCAAGATTACCAAAGCTGCAAAAATACTCATAGGTGTCAATAGATATGTAGCTAAAAATATTGATAAAATACTCGACATTATGCGGGAAGGTTGAGAAATAGA
>JASDQU010585814.1:49679-68884 GCA_032191745.1 Picea mariana | reverse complement strand
CGTTCATGGTGAGAATATCAATTATGAATTATCTTGTGAGACGGAAGTAGGACCTGCCTTCTAAAAGCAAGCTAAAGCAAATATAGATTAGCTAGCATGGGAGAATAGTACTCTTCGATAGTTTAGCGCCACGTGTGATTCTCTGATGGAAAAGAAAATTACTATATTCCTAAGAGTTCTTGATGTTGTAAAGTAGCTGTAAGGTCCCCTACTGATAAATGACTCAATGTTGTTAAGTAAGGATTAGTTGGAAACAAAACTTGGTGTACTAAGGGCCACATGGGGAGCAAAATTTGATGACCTGGTGATCTTTCTCGAAGAATAACTTCGACGATGGCTGGCTAGTTTTACGAATGACAATGAAGGTCAATCATCCATAGTGCACCAAAAACATGACACATTGAAGAGCATTGAGGATGAGTTATTCGAAATCAAGGTAAAACAAGACATTGCCATGGCCCCGTTATGTGAATATATTCAAGAATGGTTGAACAATGCGTTAAAAGCAATTGATAACCGAAGTTTTTCTTGAAGCTCAAAGAAACAACTACAACAATTCAACTAGACATTGCTCCCTCTTATATAAAGAATGCAAAAGAAGAACATAAGATCTCTCTGCTTCCATTTTGTGGGTACATGCGTTGTCTGAAGAAATTACCTTTACTGTTTTCCTTTCCCAATTTGCAAATCATTCAATATTTTCATTAAAGTATTACTGTGTGTAAGACCGATTTCTAATTCTCCCCCTTTCTATATTCTAGGTTATCTCTACTCAATATATGGTCCATGGGAGCCCCATCCCAACCCACTAGGGTGAACAAATTTACTATTTTTCGTTTAATTATCACAAATACTGTGTAGTGTTGAGTTGTTGCACACATTTGATTTGAATTGAAACACTCAATTTGTACTTATTTTTTGCAATCCCACAGAGAGCTATCTCGGGACTTGTAACTTTTGTGATTTTAGACTTCTATTTTAAGCATGAAATCTCGAGAATGAGTTTCATATGCATCCCTATGATATAAATGTGTTTAAAATCATTTAAATTTCTTTGAAATGACCATCTTTACTACTCTTTGTTTTGTTCATTTTGCTTCAGATAGATCATCATGTCTTGCCATGTTATGGAAACATAAATGATACAATGTTAGGAACTGTACTCTCTCTCTCTTTCTTTATGATTAAAAACCTTTAGGCTTTCAATTTGTCATTTTCCTGTTCCACTCTCACACAATAGTGTAATGAATGATAAAACTATTGTTTGCAAATATGGACATAATTATTATCTGAGTGAGAAATAGAGGAACACCACCTCTTTAAAAACGTAGAGGGTATTCTTGAATTCTCATAGAATTACCCTGTGAGGTTGTCTCTTATACTTAACAGGAAAATAGATCAACAATGCTCTAGAAATATAGTGGTTTGGTCCTACTTACTCACGTGATATGGGAGGATAGAGAACCACTAGAATATCATATGGTGTAAGAGGTTGAAACTCACAGAAAACCCAGAAAGTTGAATGGCTAGTGCATATCAATGGTCCTCTATTATAACTTTATTGGATGGGATGGAAGTATTTGTTTAACAACATGCTAGTTTGTAGATATATTTGAAGGGTGTGCATAAGTTCATACTCACAACTTCAATCTAGTTCCCAACTTGAGAATGGGAAGTAGTGCTAAATAATTGTAATTGAAAACCAATAATTCTCCATAGTGATTATTAAAAGTGGCAAAGGAATCAAGAATCTTGGTCTGAAATGGGAACGGGTGGAAACCCACAATGTATCCAAATATGATGGAAAAATAGATATTTCAAACTTTGAGGATTAAAAAATATTAATGCATAAATAAATACAACTATGTTGGAAAACATTGACTTGTTGCAATTATATAATCATGTTTATATTGGGTCACATGCAACCCATTAATGAAATTTATATAGATGGATTCCCATGGTTAGCAAGGTTCTACCAAAGGCTCATATATGCAGAGCTTCCAATTAAGAGACTTGGATTTGTTTTTTTTGTATTTTTCATAGAAAACAAATCGTAATATTAGTCCTTAGAGAGCAAAATTAAATTAGATAGATGCTAAACAACATTTGTGTTTATGCCTATTACAAGCCCAAGAAAAGATGATGCCTATTGATCAAGTTTATGCCTATTGATCAAGTTTTTCACTCCAGAAATACAAAATAAACTAAGGCCCTCTAGCCATCCTTCCTACATTTTCTCAAGGAACTATACCTTACATAATAAAATATACATAATAGTCCTAAGCATTTACATTAGAGATACTTGGATTAGTTGCTCGAGTATAATTAGGTAATATAGTCAGTCAATATGTAAGTAACATGTGACAAATGTAGTATTAAATATTAGGGGTGGGCGTCAATGCTTTATTTATTAAAACTAACTGTGAAATGGATTATGAGAGGGTGGAGTGGTCCTCCATCCTAACCATGCTCAAGGCCTCAAGATTTATCCCTTTCTTTCTCATTGTCATGAAGACCCTTTTCATAGAGGCCTTGATCTATCTATCAATATGTGTAAAACAAAATAAGTTGGGTTCTTCAAGTTCATACGACAAGAATATTCACTATCCATAATGATTTATGTGATGGTGATAGAGGGATTGGGCTACTCAATCTCTCATAGGGTGGACCAAGGACTCATCAAAGGTACCCTCCACCTTAAGAAGGGACCTAAAAAGTTGGCTAATGGGTATTTTACAAATAATTTCTTTGTTATCTACATCCTAGAGGAATATAAAACAATTGAGGGCATGCATGATTAACTAAGTGTATTTTTATCTTCCTTAATCTCTAGAATCCAATTGGCAAAACCTAGTATTTCAAATAAATTCCTCATGATGACCTTCAAAGTTGGCTCGCTAATCAAGGATAATCTTGGATTTCCATGCCAAATATTTATATTCCTAGGCATCATTGTTGGTTTCCATGCCTACCCAAAGGGCCTTTGGGATATGGTGACCCAACAACTTGAAAAACTATAAGGATACTATTAATAGCATAAAGTTTGTTGTATATAATTTGCCTAGTAATTTAGTGAATGAAGTCACACATGAAACCAATTTTATCATTTGTAAGATTGTTCCCCCAAAACCCAACGTATCCAAAGAGGAGTTTATGGCTCATTAAACTTAAATTGAAATATAGGTATTGTCATCCTCAAGGCCAATAAGGGTCATGCCATTGTGGTTCTGAATAAATTAAATTGGGACTCTAAAATTGTGGATCATTTCGATTCTAATAGTTATTGAAAATTAGGTTCAAATCATATAAATCCATTTCCATAAAGATTACTAAAGACATTAATCAATCCTCATCCCTTAATCAAGATATTGAAAAGAAGCTTATTCCAATAAATCCAAGAACCCTTAGATTTTGTAACCTTCTGAAAATCCACAAAGATGGTATCCCTCTTAGACCAATAATAAACACTATTAATTCCCCCACCCATCTCTTGGATAGATTTCTTGAAAAATTGCTCCAACCTTTAGTCAATCATACTTCTTCTTATGTTATGGACTCTCACCGTTTTGTTAACACTATAAACAGTGACAGTTTTCAAAGATAATAACACTCTCATCAATTTCGATGTTATTTCTCTTTTTACTAAGATCCCTATAAATGATGTCGTCAACATTATTTATAGCCTCACTAATCCTAATACTACATATCTTGTTAGAATTTGTCTTGAATTGACTTTATTTTTGTTTAAAAATGTGATCCGTGAACAAAGAAAAGACATTCAATTGGAATCCCATTTATCCTTCATAAACATCAACGTGTTCATGGAACATTTGAATCCTTAGCTCTCAACGATCCTACTAAACCTTATTTATGGCTTAACTTTGTTGATGATACCTTTGTTGAGCGGTCTTGTAGGGAAGATGAACTTAGAATATTTTGGGATCACGTCAACTCCTAGTTGGGCCACATTAAGCTCTATGGAGGGTTGAAAATAATAATATCCTTCCCTTCCCGTCATTTTCATGACCAAGAACCCAGAAAATAAAAATTTCTCATCAAATTTATAGAAATAAGATGTTTTCCCCTAGGTCATTCCCACWCTMWSATGSWCMAATATTKGWSCATSWKAKAGTGGGAATGACCTAGGGGAAAACATCTTATTTCTATAAATTTGATGAGAAATTTTTATTTTCTGGGTTCTTGGTCATGAAAATGACGGGAAGGGAAGGATATTATTATTTTCAACCCTCCATAGAGCTTAATGTGGCCCAACTAGGAGTTGACGTGATCCCAAAATATTCTAAGTTCATCTTCCCTACAAGACCGCTCAACAAAGGTATCATCAACAAAGTTAAGCCATAAATAAGGTTTAGTAGGATCGTTGAGAGCTAAGGATTCAAATGTTCCATGAACACGTTGATGTTTATGAAGGATAAATGGGATTCCAATTGAATGTCTTTTCTTTGTTCACGGATCACATTTTTAAACAAAAATAAAGTCAATTCAAGACAAATTCTAACAAGATATGTAGTATTAGGATTAGTGAGGCTATAAATAATGTTGACGACAGCATTTATAGGGATCTTAGTAAAAAGAGAAATAACATCGAAATTGATGAGAGTGTTATTATCTTTGAAAACTGTGACTGTTTATAGTGTTAACAAAACGGTGAGAGTCCATAACATAAGAAGAAGTATGATTGACTAAAGGTTGGAGCAATTTTGCAAGAAATTTATCCAAGAGATGGGTGGGGGAATTAATAGTGTTTATTATTGGTCTAAGAGGGATACCATTTTTGTGGATTTTCAGAAGGCTACAAAATCTAGGGGTCCTTGGATTTATTGGAATAAGCTTCTTTTCAATATCTTGATTAAGGGATGAGGATTGATTAATGTCTTTAGTAACTTTTATGGAAATGGATTTGCTATGATTTGAACCTAATTTTCAATAACTATTAGAATCGAGATGATCCACAATTTTAGAGTCTCAATTTAATTTATTCAGAACCACAATGGCATGACCCTTATTGGCCTTGAGGATGACAATACCTATATTTCAATTGAAGTTTAATGAACCATAAACTCCTCTTTGGATACGTTGGGTTTTGGGGGAACAATCTTACAAATCATAGAATTGGTTTCATGTGTGACTTCATTCGCTAAATTACTACGCAAATTATATACAAAAAACTTTATGCTATTGATAGTATCCTTATAGTTTTTCAAGTTGTTGGATCACCATATCCCAAAGGCCCTTTGGGTAGGCATGGAAACCAAAAATGATGCCTAGGAATATAAAGATTCAGCATGGAAATCCAAGGTTATCCTTGATTAGCGAGCCAACTTTGAAGGTCATCATGAGGAATTTATTTGAAATACTAGGTTTTGCCAATTGGATTCTAGAGATTAAGGAAGAGAAAAATACACTTAGTTAATCTTGCATGCCCTCAATTGTTTTATATTCCTCTAGGATGTAGATAACAAAGAAATTATTTGTAAAATACCCATTAGCCAACTTTTTAGGTCCCTTCTTAGGGTGGAGGGTATCTTTGATGAGTCCTTGGTCCACCCTATGAGAGATTGAGTAGCCCAATCCCTTTATCACCATCACATAAATCATTAGGGATAGTGAATATTCTTTTCGTGTGAACTTGAAGAACCCAACTAATTTTGTTTTACACATATTGATAGATAGATAGATCAAGGCCTCTATGAAAAGGGTCTTCATGACAATGAGAAAGAAAGGGACAAATCTCGAGGCCTTGAGCATGGTTAGGATGGAGGACCACTCCACCCTCTCATAATCCTTTTCACAGTTAGTTTTAATAAATAAAGCATTGACGCCCACTCCTAATATTTAATACTACATTTGTCACATGTCACTTACATATTGACTGACTATATTACCTAATTATACTCGAGCAACTAATACAAGTATCTCTAATGTAAATGCTTAGGACTGTTATGTATATTTTATTATGTAAGGTATAGTTCCTTGAGAAAATGTAGGAAGGATGGCTAGAGGGCCTTAGTTTATTTTGTATTTTTGGAGTGAAAAAATTGATCAAGACACTTTGCATCATATTTTCTTGGGCTTGTAATAGGCATAAACACAAATGTTGTTTAGCATCTATCTAATGTAATTTTGCTCTCTAAGGACTAATATTACGATTTGTTTTCTATGAAAAAAACAAAAAAAACAAATCCAAGTCTCTTAATTGGAAGCTCTGCATATATGAGCCTTTGGTAGAACCTTGCTAACCATGGGAATCCATCTATATAGATTTCATTAATGGGTTGCATGTGACCCAATATAAACATGATTATATAATTGCAACAAGTCCATGTTTTCCAACATAGTTGTATTTATTTATGCATTAATATTTTTTAATCCTCAAAGTTTGAAATATTTATTTTTCCATCATATTTGGATACATTGTGGGTTTCCACCCATTCCCATTTCAGACCAAGATTCTTGATTCCTTTGCCACTTTTAATAATCACTATGGAGAATTATTGGTTGTCAATTGCAATTATTTAGCACTGCTTTCCATTCTCAAGTTGGCAACTAGATTGAAGTTGTGAGTATGAACTTGTGCACACCCTTCAAACATATCTACAAACTAGCATGTTGTTAAACAAATACTTCCATCCCATCCAATAAAGTTATAATAGAGGACCATCGATATGCACTAGCCATTCCCCTTTCTGGGTTTTCTGTGAGTTTCAACCTCTTACACCATATGATATTCTAGTGGTTCTCTGTCCTCCTATGTCAAGTGAGTAAGTAGGACCAAACCACTATCTTTCTAGAGCATTGTTGATCTATTTTTCTATTAAGGATAAAAGACAACCTCACAGGGTAATTCTATGAGAATTCAAGAATACCCTCTACGTTTTTAAAGAGGTGGTGTTCCTCTATTTCTCACTCAGATAATAATTATGTCCATATTTGCAAACAATACTTTTATCATTCATTACACTATTGTGTGAGAGTGGAATAGGAAAAGGATGGATTGAAAGCCTAAAGGTTTTAAATCATAAAGAGAGAGAGAGAGAGAGTACAGTTCCTAACATTGTATCATATATGTTTCCATAACATGGCAAGACATGATGATCTATCTGAAGCAAAACGAACAAAACAAAGAGTAGTAAAGATGGTCATTTCAAAGAACTTTAAATGATTTTAAACACATTTATATCATAGGGATGCATATGAAACTCATTCTCGAGATTTCATGCTAAAAATAGAAGTCTAAAATCACAAAAGTTACAAGTCCCGAGATAGCTCTCTGTGGGATTGCAAAAAATAAGTACAAATTGAGTTTCAATTCAAATAAAATGTGTGCAACAACTCAACACTACACAGTATTTGTGATAATTAAACGAAAAATAGTAAATTTGTTCACCCTAGTGGGTTGGGATGGGGCTCCCATGGACCATATATTGAGTAGAGATAACCTAGAATATAGAAAGGGGGGGGATTAGAAATCGGTCTTACACACAATAATACTTTAATGAAAATATTGAATGATTTGCAAACTAGGAAAGGAAAACAGTAAAGGTAATTTCTTCAGACAATGCATGTACCCACAAAATGGAAGCAGAGAGATCTTATGTTCTTCTTTTGCATTCTTTATATAAGAGGAAGCAATGTCTAGTTGAATTGTTGTAGTCGTTTCTTTGAGCTTCAAGAAAAACTTCGATTATCAATTGCTTTTAACGCACCGTTCAACCATTATTGAATATATTCACATAACGGGGCCATGGCAATGTCTCGTTTTACCTTGATTTCGAATAACTCATCCTCAACGCTCTTCAATGTGTCTCGTTTTTTGTGCACTAGGGATAATTGACCTTCATTGTCATTCATAAAACTGACCAGCCATCGTCAAAGTTATTCTTCGAGAAAGCTCACCAGGTCATCAAAGTTTGCTCCCCATGTGGCCCTTAGTACACCAAGTTTTGTTTCCAATTAGTCCTTACTTAACAACATTGAGTCCTTTATCAGTAGGGGACCTTACAACTACTTTACAACATCAAGAACTCTTAGGAATATAGTACTTTTCTTTTCCATCAAATAATCACACGTGGCACTAAACTGTCGAAGAGTACTATTCTCCCATGCTAGCTAATCTATATTTGCTTTAGCTTGCTTTTAGAAGGTAGGTCATGCTTCTGTCTCACAAGATAATTCATAATTGATATTCTCACCATGAACATGCTTACTACATTCTTATATAAATGCTCATTGTTCAATAGACCCTCTTGTAGATATTATTTGAGAACATGAATTATTACAACTATGGCACTAGCTTCGAAATCTATTTCTCAAGCTTCCCGCATAATGTCGAGTATTTTATCAATATCTTTAGCTACATATCTATTGACACCTATGAGTATTTTTGCAGCTTTGGTAATCTTGAAGCTTGATCGAGTCATTTGCTCAGGGAACTCCTCAGGGAGTATCATAGCTAATGGTTCTACAAATAATAGCTTCGGGCTAAGGGAATATTCAAGTTCCCTTACCCTCTTCTTCAATCTCTCATTCTCTATTGTGTGCTATTGTATTGAGTGAGCTAGAGCTTCACTCATAGCCTGATGAAACTTGAGAACTCTTGAAGGTTTCAATCCTTTGACTTCAACTTCTAAGCTCCATCTCTTTGTCACCTTTTTATTCTTCATGCTAACTCTCTCGATATGGAGCCTCTTTGACTGTTTGTCGTACCTAGCATGATAAAGAGTCACACACTCTTCCTCAAAAATGGTTGGCTCTTCTTGGGTTAATTCTTCTACTATCAACTTGATTTCAGCTAACTGCACCGTAACCCAGGTGGGCACGTTATTGGCTTCATCAATTTCCATGTTGGTCATGTTCAATTCTAAATTTTTGGGGTCTGAAGGAGCACCCCCATCTGGGTTATTTTTTCTTTTGGGTATAGGGGAAATTGTATGGGTCTCCTCTAGGTGGTATTGAGGAGGGTCTCGACCATCCTCATCTCCAGCACATCCCTCCCTATTCTTCTTTCCGCCTGCATTTCTCTCCTAATCCTTGTGGCCTGAAGAGGTTTTTTTGGGGGGTGATGCACTACACCACCCTTGGCACTGGTTGTGGAACAACCCATCTATCTAGGATGTGCCTGTTTGTTTCCCTCCAAGGTAGAGACCTATAATATACCAACATCTGAGCGGGTTGTTTCTTCCTCTTGCGCATAATTTTTCTCAGGGTGGTTTCCACCTTGATTTCGAGATGTGAGACTTCATTGTCATCACCTCCTTCTAGAATTTCTTTCACCCTATTAAAAACTAAGGTGTAATTGATTACTAGAATATGGGTTGCAAACGTACCTTTTGGATCGAAACTGCTAAGGGCTTCTACTTATTTCGTGTCGAAGGATTCAAA
Organism: Picea mariana; assembly: GCA_032191745.1. Taxonomy (NCBI): domain Eukaryota; kingdom Viridiplantae; phylum Streptophyta; class Pinopsida; order Pinales; family Pinaceae; genus Picea; species Picea mariana. Next base: position 59,482 of record JASDQU010585814.1, on the reverse strand, counting down.
GAACCCTACCATCCTAGTAAGGTTTGATGAACTTTTGATTATGATCCCAACAATTTTGAATGGCATGGGAATAAATTTATGCTTTCTCTTCTTGTCAAAAAACAAGGACCATGTCCTATATTGTTTACACAACTCATACGCCATAAACGTATCACACATGAATCAGGGGAGAAGGAGTGGTCTCCCTTCAAAACCAAAGAGCCTTATGTATGTGAATTTCTCCTCAAATACACACACTCCCTTCCCCTTGAGAAACTCCATGGATTTTGTGACCCTAGCTAGCTCAGTCCTAGAGAGCATGGCTCTGCACTCCTTGACAAAGGAATCTTGAATCTAGTAGAAATGAAATGGGGCCTTATGCTTCCAAAGTGGGGGATACAAAAAATGAACGAGGTCTTGCTCAAAATTGAGATTTCCTTTTGGGGGCATGCTCTCGACTGTATTATAGTAGGACAGTGATCCAAAAAGATCTTTTACATGACTATGGTTGAGTTGTTAAGCATGTGTTGATTAACAAATTAGGAAGCTTAAAGAAAGAGGAAGAAGTATAGAAGAAATGCGACAGCCATATAAACATGTACATAATTGAAATGAAGCATAAAACAACAGCAAACCATAACACCAATGTGATAATGGAGTTCGGCAATCTCGCCTACGTCTCTAGGCCTTTGTCTCAGTGGGTGAGGTTTTCTTATTTTTGTTCAAAGCTCAATAAGTACATCACAACAGTACCAAAAGGTTACAAAACTGATCTGGTCTTGTTCTACCAGATCTCAAGAACCCAACAGAAGAAACAACACTTAAATCGGATGACCGGAGCTCTCAAAAATGGCCCACAAAGGTGCACTCCTCAACAGCTTCCCTACATAAAAATGGCTTTGGCTTGGAAAATCTTCAGCATAAACCTGCTCTGAATCTCCTCCCATGGCCTAAAGAAGGCTTTTTTTATATAGATCTGAAGTTGGTAATCATCTCCCAACTTCCCCCCAAGATCTGGCCTCAAAAAGGGCCCAATATCCCCCAAAAAGGGCCAAAAATCTCCAAAACAAGCCTAAAAATCATCAAAAATCACTAATATATAGTTACAACCCACTTTATTCCAAAATTATTGGGCATAATCCCCCAGTCCTGGGCGCGTGCTCCTAAAACAGGGTCATATGGTTTTCATATGTCCAAGCACCAGCCCCTTAGGGGCTGCGCTCTGGCCCTTAACCCGCTAGCACCTGGATTTATTGCGCGCAACTCATGTGACCAAGGTCCGATCAGACAGGGCTCTAAACCTTTGCGCCATCCACTTGCATCTGGGTCGTATGGAGCATCCCATAGAATCAGGAGCCACCCCTTACTATACACGCCAACCAACAATATACTTCTGGGCCATATGGTGGAGCGTCGGAACCAAGGGCTGAGTCCCTGACCGTTTAACCGCGTCGTGGCTTGTGGTTTTGTTGGTGGTCAAGTGTAGTGGTGTGACCAGGGGCTGGGGCCTAGCCCCAGCCCTAACCTCCACCGAATAACACACAGTTTCAAAACAATCATAAACTTCGTCATATGGTTTATAAGAACCACCTGTGGGTTGCCTAGCTAACCCAGCCCTGCCAAGGCGTAGCCTGGACAGAGGTCCAGTGTTCGAACCTCATTGACTCTAAACAATTTTTTCCATAGAAACTTTAACCAATCCCTAGGTACCACGTGGCAGCCCACATCTAGGCCACGTGGCACCACACTATTCGCCACTAATTTGCCACGTGTCACGCACCCAATTGTCCGGTTGTCTACCATTTGTACCTACCCTATCAGCATACCATACCCTGCCATGTGTTACCATACGAACGTGCCACGCGTCACCCTTGCATTGGTGACATGTGTCACTTCCCGGTTGGTCCAGCTATCATGTCCATGTCAGCGTCCATACGCCCAGTCACCCTGACACCTATCACCTACAAAAGTTGCCACACCAGTGTTGACTGTGCATGCCATGTCAGTTGTATGGTCGTATGGCTTATATAGTCATCTGCCACGTGGGACTATACAGACTGTACAGTCAGCATTTTTTTTTTGCATGTTTGGCAAAACGAACAGATCGCCATAACTTGAGCATACGACGTTCGTTTGAGCCCGTTCAAGTTGTGTTGGGTTCATATCGACGAGGCCTACGCACACATCTATTTTGAAGCCATTTTGAGATTTTAGGCCTTTTCTGAGCCCCATCAAGCTCTTGGATCTGATTCTAGATCACACCTCCCCAGTAAAGGACCTTTTGGTCCTAAAAAGGTTACTGACCAGTCATCAAGCTCGGGATAGGCCACCTGACTTGTTCTCTCTCTCTTAAATCTGTCTTGTGCACATGTCTCATCAAGATCAACTATAACACAATCATGACAACTGACAGCATATTGTTAGCCATTTTTACCCTGTCGCATCTTACTGAAGCCACTATCATCCATGTAGATAACATTATGAATGATAGGATCAAAAATATGATTGCAAATAAGGTGATATGTTTGTAATAATTGCATGACATTAGCTTATCTTGAAGCAAACTATGATTGATTTTCCATTCCACAATCATCTCTTGTTCTTGCTTAAGATCGATTACTTGATTTGAAACAATTATAGATTTGTTGCTTGCTTGAGTTGCCTTCTTTAATTGTTCCATATTTTGAAGAGTTTTATTTGCCTTTACATGATGAGCATGTACCACATATTCTTGACCTGCTTTGGTTAAATGATATTGATTCTTTGCCTTGTAGAAGTTTGCTTTACGATCAAACAAGTATGGACTACCTAAGACCATTCCACATTCACTTAGTGGTACCACATCACATGTTACCTCGTCCACATACTTAGATGAAATTACAAAATTTAAAGTGCACTACTTGGTTATGTGCATTTGATGATTGTTGCTTATCCACTTAAGTATGTATGGCTTATGATGTATCTGTGTTTTTAATCCCAATTGTTTAACCAATTCCTCTGAAATTAAGTTAGATTGAGATCCACTATCTATCAATGTATCAACCTTAGTGTGCCTCATGATGACCCTTATATGAAACAAGTTACTTCTACAATCAAATCCTTCACCAATTTTACCTGTCATACCAACCAATGAGACCTTAGATTCGTCACCTGAATCGGATCCCAAGTCTGTGGGTCGTGTTGTCGCTGCAAATGTTTGCCTCCCTTTCGTTTCCTTGAACCACTTTGGCCTCTTCTCGGGATGCAATTTCCAACAACGGTCCTCATCATGCCCCTCTTTCGTGCAATGCTTGCAAGAGGGCTTCTCTTCCTTTCTTGTCATTGCATTTGACTTCTTGCCATGCCACTTCCTTTTGTCCTCTTTCCTTGAAGACGATTCCCCTGATACACCAACACCTGTTTTCACTACTTCAATGTATGTCACTTGAACAAAAACCTCATCAAGATTAGTTGGTCCAAACATGAATACAGTATTTCAAATATGTGCAGGTAAAACTCCTATATACTTCATCAGAGTTTCTTGGGTATGTAAAGGAATATCTAACATCAATGCCATTTTACGATAGCCATCTGTGTATTCTTGCACTGTTTGTCCTTTTCTTAGTTTTAAAGCTTGCCATTCAATTAATTCTTTCTCTTTATAACCCAAAGGATAGAATTGCTTTCTAAGTGCATAAATGAAACTTTTCCATGATGGAAATACATTACCCACTTGTTGCATGCCATTTTGCAACTTGCTTTTCCACCAGATGAGTGTTATGCTTGCAAGTCTCAATGATGCCAATTTGATTTGTGTGGCCTCATCCTTGATCTATTTCACACTGCAATAGACCTCCATTATCCTGACCCAATTGCAAGTCTCTCTACATTGACTTCACCATCATACATGGGTAATTCGAATTTAACATCAAGTTTTAACAAAGGCATTTCATTCTTATGTTTATGAACATGTTTCTTTGAATTGGATTTAGAACTTGAACTTGAAGAAGAAAGAGAAGAAGGAGGTGATGATGGATGTGAAGGAGGAATCTAAGGAGGATCCTCTCCTTCTTCACTTTTTCCCTTTGAATATTCACCAAGAACTGGTCGCTTCCGTTCCAAGTAATTCTCGTACAAAACCTTCATCATCTCCGACATAGCAAAGAAAGTTTTTCGAAACTCTTTCTCATCCTGAGAAAGTCCCTCTTTCGATGTCATCTTCTCATTGTGAGAAGTTCTCTTTCTCAATCCAATCAATGGATTCTCTTCAACAAGCTCGCCTTCACCACGAAGTAGCTTTTCCCTGGTTAACATGAAAAACTCAAATCCAAATGTCAACTAGCTCTGATACCACTTGATCCGAAAGATCTTTTACACGACTATGGTTGAGTTATTAAGCATGTGTTGATTAACAAATTAGGAAGCTTAAAGAAAGACGAATAAGTATAGAAGAAATGTGACAGCCATATAAACATGTACATAACTTAAATGAAGCATAAAACAGCAGTAAACCATAACACCAATGTCATAACGAAGTTCGACAATCTCGCCTACGTCTCCGAGCCTTTGTCTCAGTGGGTGAGGTTTTCTTATTTCTATTCAAAGCTCAATAAGTACATCACAATAGTGCCAAAAGGTTACAGAACTGATCTTCTCTTGTTCTATCAGATCTCAAGAACCCAACAGAAGAAATGACACTCAAATCGGATGACCAAAGCTCCCAGAAATGGCCCGCAAAGGTGCGCTCCTCAACAGCTTCCCTGCATAAAAATGGCTTTGGCTTGGCAAATCTTCAGCATAAACCTGATCTGAATCTCCTCCCATGGTCTAAAAATCATTAAAAATCACTAATATATAGTTAGAACCCACTTTATTCCAAAATTATTGGGCATAAGCCCCCAGTCCTGGGCGCGCGCTTCTAAAACAGGGTCATATGGTTTTTCATATGGCCAAGCACCAACCCCTTAGGGGCTGTGCACTAGCCCTTAACCCGCAAGCACTTGGATTTATTGTGCAACTCATGTGACCAGGGTCCAATCAGATCGGGTTCTAAAACTCCGCACCATCCACTTGCATCCGGGTCGTATGTAGCATCCCATAGAATCGGGAACCACCCCTTACTATACGCGTCAACCAACGATATACTCTCGGGCCATATGGTGGAGCGTCGGAATGGAGGGCTAAGTCTCCAACCATTTAACAGCGCCATGGCTTGTGGTTTTGTTGGTGGTCAAGTGTAGTGGTGTGACCGGGGGTTGGAGCCTAGCCCCAGCCCTAACATCCGCCGACTAACACACAGTTTCAAAACAAATATAAACTTTGCCATATTTTTTATAAGAACCACCCACGGGCAACCTGGCTAGCCCAGCCCTACCAAGGCATAACCCGAATAGACGTCCAGTGTTTGAACCTCGTTGACTCTAAACTAATTTTTCCATAGAAACTTTAACCAATCCCTGGGTGCCATGTGGCATCCCACGTCTGGGCCACGTGGCACCACACTATTTTCCACTAATCTACCACATGTCAAGCACCCAATTGTCCAATTGTCTGCCACTTGTACCTACCCTGTCAACATACCATATCGTATGGAATTGTCGCGTGTCACCCTTGCAGTGGTGACACGTGTCACTTCCCGGTTGGTCCACATGTCCTGTCCACGTCAGCGTCCATATGCCCAGTCACCCTGCCATGTGTCACCTACAGAATTTTCCATGTCAGCACCGACTGTTCCTGCCACGTCAACTGATTGTACAACCTGTACGGTCAGCTGCCACGTGGCACTATACGGACTGTACAGTGAGCATTTTGTTTTGCATGTTTGGAAAAATGAACAGATCGCATAACTTGAGCATACGACGTCTGTTTGAGCCCGTTCAAGTTGCGTTGGGTTCGTATCGACGAGGTCTATGCACGCATCCATTTTGAAGCCATTTTGAGAACTTTGATTTTTAGGCCTTTTCTAAGCCCCATCAAGCTCCTGGATCTGATTCTAGATCAGCCAGAGCCAAGACCAAATAAGAGATCATGTAGAACCTCTTGGTTTGAATGAAAGTAGACAATTGATGGGAGATTGTGTTTCAAATGACTTGGGCCCAATCAAAGATGGCACCCATCCTTACTGAGTAATCGATGACATACAGGACATAAAAGGGGACATATATCATTGAGTCTTAACCAACCAGTCATGAAAAAATCTAGGAAACTATTTAAATGGTTGGTCCAACATGCATGTGTTGATTTCATTGATGTTCATGGGTCCGACCATGGGCTGGACCAAGAATTCCTTGAGTAAGTTTATGCCACCACCTTGGGAATCCATAAAGCAATCTGCTTCAGAGATCTTCAATACTTTATCTGGTGTCGGGAGGCATAACATCCTTCTGAAAGTATTTGGTGTTAATGGGATGGTAGTTCTTCTTCTTTCCTTAACCTAAATGAGTATATTCTTTGAATCAAATCTCTTAGCGCACCAGGTGACTAGTTCTCTGAAATTGAATGCCTTAAGTATGCATCTTCCTTTTACTATTCTTAACGTCCAAACTTTGTTATGGAGCTTGTCTTTCTGAGGGAGTTCAGAATAGCACTTATATGTTATGGACCATTGAAAATCCCTACAATCATGAGCCAATGAATTCACAGTGTCTCCACAGAAAGGTTCTTGCTTCCTCTTGTTTGCCATCTTTTTCCACTTTCAATATACTTGGGTAAGTGTGAAGATTGTGTGTATAACCCTGATTTTTTGCTCGCTAGGTACCCCTTAATCACAATTTAGGGGCCAATTCACTATTCAAAATTGCCTCTTTGTACACTTGGTGCATGTTTCTTATTAAATAGTAATTGTTGTTTGTGTACATAATGATCTAAGGGAACTAAGCAAGAATTAATATTCATTAATTAACTACATCCATTCATTATGTGAGAGGATATGTTGGGATTACCTTAGGGAAAACCAAACAAATACTTTATGGAATATGAGTGTATGATTACATGGCAAGTGGGTACGGGCATTGGAAGTATGACGTGACATGCGAGTGCGAGAGGAAGGATAATGCAGGGGGAAGGATATTAGGTCGTCCATCTGCATGAGCTTCCTCATAAACTAAGTATATAATTTGGGCTATGGAAGTGCGGGAATGCGGATTTGTGAGCTGCGGAAGTGTGGGATGCGGGAATGCGGGTTTGCGGGCTGCAGAAGTGTGGGATGTGGGAATGTGGGAATGTGGGTTTGCAGGTGGCATGCATGTAGGTATGCGGGAGTGTTAGCATGTGGGTATGTGGTAAAACTTAGTAACACTTAGTAAATATAGGGAGGAGAGAAATGTGGGGGTTTGTTCAATGCGGGTATGTAGTAAAACTTAGTAAATATAGGGAAGAGATAAATGCAGGGGTGCTAAAACTCAGTATAAAAATAATAAAATGCGGGAGAAATAAAAATAATAAAATGCGGAGAAATAAAAATAGTAAAATGCAAAGAAATAAAAATAATAAAATGCGGAGAAATAAAAATAGTAAAATGCAGAGAAATAAAAATAATAAAATGCGGAGAAATAAAAATAATAAAATGCGAAGAAATAAGGAAAATCATGAAAATGATTAAGTGTTGGGGAGTTGAGGGGTACAACTTGAGGAATGTGGAGGGAAAAATGGAGATTGCGGAAATGTGAAGGATGTGATCAAATTGGCAATATCTTGGGCATATGACCTCTATTTTTTATTCTGTAAAACATTGGATGAAGTTGAGACATAAGGATATCCAATGAAAGGATGAATACAAACAATTTCCTTCTTTTTGGTATCATTTATTTTCTTCTCTTTTGTTCAAACCCGTTGGAATTGCGTGAAGAAGAACCACCACATCATAAAATGATACTGAATTCTTAAATACTTGTTGTGTCTTCGTCATCAATAGATGATAATCATCTGGCACTTAGCAAATTTTAAAATTTGGTCTCCGCTTGATTAAGTATGAATCAAAATCACTCTAGTTGATGGGTGATAAGATAACACATCAACAAGCACTTAAGCCTAAATACATACCCAAATCAATGATATTCTCTTGTAAACAAACATTTGAGCTAATGTCACTTTTAGGTGGGAAATAGAATCTACTCGCATTTAGATAGACAAAGGTTGAAGAACCAAGTATATCACAAGTTAAAACCTATATACTATTTTATAAACCATTGTATTCAATTCCTTCTATATTAACCTCCTTATTAATCTCAATATTTATGATGTGGTTAATGTTAATAGCTCATTTTATATAAGCCATAAATTTAAAAGAGGATTAAATACATATTGTGTTTCCATGTGATATTATTTTGAATGTTTATCCTCCTTTCAATAAGACATAATGTTAGATTAGGAAAGTATATCATGTCCAATTGATAGAAACGAAGCTTGATTTATCAAGTTAAGTGAATTTTAGAACTACTCTTTATTAAAACATAATGTTAGACTAGGATACTATAACATATCCAATTGATAAGAAAGAAGCTTGCATTCTCAAGTCAAGTGAATTTTAGAATTCACATTTTAGTAACAAATTCCCTATTTATAATAGAATTTTAAGACACAAATTAAAAACAATTCCTCCCTCACAAAGAAGTAAATGATGAGTACTACAAGTTATACAAGTATAAGTATTAATCATTATTATAAATATGAGGTTCATCTTAAGTGGTTGGTTCATTTTCAGTGGTTGTTGTTGTATCGCAGTATGTCCACCTTTATTGGGTTTCATTTAGTCATTTTGTAGAATGTAACTCATGTTCAAGGGTCATATTTAATTTGTACTTCTTTTAGAGATGTATTGTTGTGCAAAGTGTCACTTTTTAAAGTTAGACCTCACTTATAAATGCTCTTTCTCTTCCAAACACGTGTACATTTTCTCTGTGTATCTATAGGCCCACAATCAATGAAATATTATGTCATGTTTTCATGAAAATTATCCTTTCACAAATAAGGACTCCTCCCCTCATCCTTTTACCTAACTTTATTTGTGTGACACGTGTGCATTAAAAACGTTTCTATTTATACACTATAGGGAATTTCTCTATGGTGAAGCTTATGTCTGATTGTGAGCTATGGGGTAAGTATAGTCATCCAGATGCAGTGGATGGTGTTTGGTGCTCTTTTGGCCGTCCACCCCTATTCCATGATTTTACCATTATCATTGCCACCTCGTCACCTATTGATCGAATGACTATTCAAGCCTACAACAACCAAGGATATCGCAATTTCATGACTTTTCTTGCATTATCATAGCCCGCAGAAACTAAGGATATACAGAATAATTCTTTGGGAAAAATGGAGGCATGTGGGTTCTACCATAATATTTTCATAAGAAATCCTTTCATGTGAGTCTCAATAACCCCCTCTCTTCCTGTATTGATATCCTTGCTTTTGATGAGTGGATGACCTCTAGACGTTGGTTGTCTCTTGCAGAGTGAACATAGACTTCAAGGAACTGAAAAAACCAATACACACACAAGGTTAACTCCCAACCATAACCATTGTACATTCTTGAGGTTAAACATATAACTAACACAGAAGAAGCAATTTCAAAAAAACAACAAACTCACCCACACATCAATAATGAATTTCACAATAACAGAACATATTTAAAATGTTTTCCTTCACAAACAAAATAAGCGTGACCCAAATTTACAATTTGTAGAGTATATGTTCAATTGGTCCTCTCATTCTCGATACTATTGTTATGAATTTCTCATGTTGGTTGTGGAGCCTGATTATCTTCCTGATTTAGAGGTCTTTTACTTTCAGCCGTGTTTATACCCCATGAAGTATTTACACCCCAGAAGTATGTACACTCTTCCACG
>JASDQU010585813.1:13675-25604 GCA_032191745.1 Picea mariana | reverse complement strand
AAAGTGGAGGTGGAAATCTAACTTAAATGCAACAAGTTGGAAAAATGACTTTTTACCAAAGGACCTTTAAAAAGACCCAAATCTCCAAAACGTTTCCCAATACCCAAAGTAACACTTACCATAACAATCCATAAAAAAATACTGAACCATACTAAATGATTTTCAATTTAGAAAAAATGACAAAAAGGGTCCAAACATGACAAAAAGGGGCCAAAAAATCTATAAATAGAAGCTGGCAACTCATTATCACCATTGTTAATTGAGAAATTGACTATGGAGCCAAAAACACCCCTTTGAGAAAAGAGTTGATTCCAGGAGCTTCGGTGGACGGAACGAACTTCCAATTGGACGAAGTAAGTACATACTAACCCCACTTGCATCTCAATACTTCATTTAAGAATTTATTTTTGTTTTTTGGGGGGCCACTGACCTCTAAAATGGTCGGCCCTACATATACACGAGCTATCTTATGACAACCAACGTATGCCCGTGTGTAGAGAAAATATTGCGCGCAGGCATACGCAACTGTCTACATTACAACCCACGTATACCCTCCAATATAGGACAAAAAATATAAAATGCAAAGGCTAATTCCCCCTGGACTTGTCAATTGCAGGATGTATGTTCACTGGAGGGAGAGAGAGCATGAAGACTTTGATGCTGTGGTCTCAGATGACCCTGATGTTGTAGCTTCACTAGCTCAATGTGGCTTATTTAAGTTCTTCCAGAGTGAATTTATGAGAAAACAACCTAAGATGTTGAATGCCTTGATCGATTAATGGCACTCGGATGTGGAGGCATTCATGCTTGAGGGACATTTGATGACTCCAATGACTGAAGATATCTATTTTCTGACTGGCCTCTGAAGGAGAGGGGAACCAGTCAACCTTCACACTTTTCCTTCCAAGCCTCACAACATAGCGGAGTTGATTAACCTCCATTGTGAGGCAGGTACTGACATGGTGGGCACTCAGGTGCCAGTTCATAAGATCAACAACCTATCATTGAAAGTGATAGTTCTTCTCATTGGGCGGATTAATGGATCTGCAACTTTACACCAAGCTTCCCGGGCGGACATGAATTGTTCGGTTCAATGCTTGAATGCACAAGTTTTTGACTAGACTACTACTTTACTAGATTGCATGAAAAGGAATTTGAAAGAGTGTCGGATGCAGAGGCACAAAAACTTTGGGTTTGGTACTATCCTTTGTGCTTTCTTCTTCGAGAGGGTACCTAGTCTGAGTCTGAGGGAGATTATACGAGAGCACATAGCCTATTCTCTAGCAGTAAACAGATGGGTGGCATTTTTGCCATGATAGGGAAGAGGGAGGACTATCGAGGACTTTGACGGCAAGTTTTTCGATTGGTGGTCTCGACAGATTCCGGTGATAGAGGACTATCCCTATGCCAGAATTGACTTTTCCAGGAACCTTGACATGGGCATACCTCCCGGAGTGGTACGAGGAGAGATAGGTAAGCTTTGTTTTTTATTTTTTTTTCAAATTTATTTAATTTTTATGTTTTTTATATATATCATTTTTTGTATATACCAGAGTATCTGACAATTAAGTATGTGTTACATGCATATGTCAGGCTAGTGCATCCAGCGGACTCCGCGAGGAACAGGCGACGTCCTCAACCAGAGGTTGGACCAACTGTTGTTGGTGGACTACTAGCAGCAGGGCGACCTCTAGCTGGAGAGGCTGAGTATTGAGATGGGTAGAGAGGAATTTTACCTCACTCACTCATACAATCCCCATGGCAAAGATCGAGGACCTATCGCCATCTATGAAGCCTCATGTAGTGGGGGCACCATGGACATGGGTTCGGTTTTTTTAGCATTTGGAAAACACCGTTGATCATTATAACAGGGCCAACAGGCACCGTGCTTAGTTAGGATATACTTCTTACGTGCCGAGGGAACTATTTGTATATTTTTTAGGGCATAAGCCCGTGACTCTTTATTGGACGTATTTTAGAGGTTCTTGCGCCCACCCATGTACTCTGATATTTTTTATATTATATATAGATTTGTATGTATTTTTTATGTCTTATGGATTACATATATCTTACAAATGTATTTTCATGTGTGTGTGTATATTTTTCTCATATGTGTGCAATATGCCAATCTAATACATGATTAGCTAGAGTGTCTGTAACTTGATTCAAACTCCTAGGAACATGGATATACGTAATGTAATCAAATCTTTATTCTAAGTGATGTACCCTAAGGAACCATCAGTGTAGAGTAGGATCGCAAACGACTCCATTTAACTGAGACACAACCAACTGAGTGTCTAAATATACCCAGAGGTGAGAGATACCATGCGACAAATCGTCACGAACAAACTCTAGAACTTCACTGTATTCAGTGACATTGTTTTTGGTGTCACCTAAACAGATACATCCTGAAGATAGAAGCTAGCCTTGAGGTGTGAAAATCACCCAAGCCACAGAAGAAAGCCTATGAGTGTGTTGGCTAGCGCTATCCGCAAACCCAACGAACATATCTGATTCACTTGACATCTACCATAGTGAAAAATATGACATCCAAAATGACACATCAACAAAACCAAAATGACAAAAACTACAAAACGCAAATGTACAAGAACTATACATATGTTACAAAAAGTTACCCATGGTGACCCACATTTGAGTAATACTTCTTGAGGTAGAGCCCATTTCTAGGCTCCGCCAAAGAATTTCCCTCAAAATCTACCAGACGATAGGCACCCTTTTTAAGAACCTCTTTTATGAAGAAAGGTCCGAACGACATGGATTTGAACTTGCCTGCCCCTAGGGGGTCCTTATCTTGGTCATAGACCAGGACAAGATCGCCTTCAAAGAAAATCCGAGGATGAATGGACCAATCATACTGACACTTGAATTTTTTTTTGTGAGCCTTGTTGGCCAAGGAAGCGTCACGATGCTACTCATTGAGTTGCTCAAGGTATAATAAACACTCTTCAAGCAGTGAAATGTCTGGAAATAACTGTACTTCCAACTTTAGAGATGGGATTTGGCACTCAATAGGCAAGACTGCTTCTAGCCCATAAATGAGTTTGAATGGTGAGAAACTAGTTGCAGTATTAACAGACGTTCGGTAGGCCCATAATATTAAGTATAACATCAAATGCCAATTTGACTTGGCTGAATTGATCGTTTGTTGTAGGATGGTTTTAAGATATTCATTTACATCTTCCACTTGACCATTCGCTTGTGGGTAGTATGGTGATGAATGTCCTTTCTTCAACCCAATATTTGATGTTAACTCAGACATCATTGTGTTCTGAAAGTGACTTCCATGGTCAGTGAAAATATCTCTCGAGACGCTGAACCTTGCTATGATATGGTTAAACAAAAAGAGAGATGCAGTATCTCCATCATCCTTGAATGTTGGCATAGATTCAACCCACTTCCTGAAGTAGTCTATGGCTATGATGATATAATGGTGCCCCCTTGCTGAAGGAGGGTTGCATGTAGTGTAATCAATCCCCCACTTGGTGAAGGGACCCACGGTGATGATCGGAAACATGGGAGAAGGGTGTTCCCTCATCTTCCAAGAGAAGATCTAACATGGGTGGAACCTCTTCATTGATTCAATACAATCTTTGATTAATGTCGGCCATAAGTAATCGGATCGTAGAATCTTTTGGGTTGTTTCCAACCCAGACAAATGATCACCACATGCTCCAGTATGGCAATCGTTAAGCATAATTTCTACTTCTTCATGAGTGAGGCACCGGTGAAGGATGCGATCTACACCGTGATGATACAAAGTATCTTCGAGTATGAGATATTTCTTATCCTGATGGCGTATGTGGCGATGCTCGTCATCAGAAGTAGAGACGGGGCACTTCAAAGTCTACAGATAGACCAGTATATCTCCATACCAGGGATCCGAAAAACATTTCTCCTTGAATAGGTGACTCTTCAGGCATAACATCGCCTGACTCGACCGGAAGTTCCAAGATGAGTTTTGCAAAGACTAGTGACTTTATGGATTTCACTGAAACAAAATCTAAGTCAAATTCCTGGAGGAAAACTATCGATCTACTGATATTTCCACCAATTACCCACCGTGTCAACACGTATTGAAACAGATTCACAATGACAATGACAGTGGTCTTTTGAAACAAGATATAATGAAGGAATTGTTGGATAGCATGAACTACTGTCAACGCAATTTCTTCAATGTGGGAATAATTTAGTTCTAGTCCAACTAGGCCTCGGCTCAGGTAATAAATCACATATTCTGAGAGAAAATCATCTTCCTGAACTAAGACCATACCGATGGACGACTCTGTCGCAGCCAAGTACAATAATAAATCTTTATTATAATTGGGTGGCCACAATAGAGGGGCAGTCGTGAGGGTGCATTTCAACGTGTAGAATGAGCATTGAGTGGCTTCGTCCCAATTAAAAGGAACATCTTTCTTCAGTAAACACATAAATACCTTTGTGATCTCGTCATAATTTGTGATGAAATGCTGTAAAAAGTTTTCTTTTCCCTGTAAAATATGAAGCTGAAGGATTGTACACAGGGGAGGCAACTGAACTATTGCCTCAACCTTGAGAGGATCGACCTTGATCCCTGTTATAAAAACTATGAAACGTAGCAGATGGCCTAACGTCACATAAAAACTGCATTTTTTTGGATTCAAGTGAATCTAGAAGTAGCGACATCTCTCAAAGATAATTCGGAGGTGTGTAGGATGATCAGTTCTCTTACGAGATCGTGATGCTAAATCATCTAAGTAGGCCTTGACTATATGTTTGAGGTCAGGGAAATAAAAATACATGGCCCGCTGAAAGGTAGGTCTATCATTTTTTCAGACCAAAAGGCATCTTACGATAAGCGAATGTACCCCATGGACAAATGAAAGAAGTTATATGTTGGTCTTCAGGTTTGATTTGTATCTAATTGTATCCCGACAAACCATCCATGAAAGAAAAGGCCTCGCAACCTGTGCATTCATCGACCATATGGTCAATAAATGGTGTGGGGAAATTTTCTTTTGGACAGGCTTTGCTCAAATCACGGAATTCCATACATATGCGAATAGTACCCTGTTTTTTGCCGACCGCCATGGGATTTGACACCCATTGGGTTAAATGGACGAGGTAGATAAAAAATGCTTGGAGAAGTTTATCTAATTCAACCTTAATAGTTGTTGCCTTCTTAGGATTAACCAGATGAAGCTTCTGCCAGACCAACTTAGCGTTAGGATAAGTCGCGATTTCGTGTTCAACAATTTTTTGATCAATGCCTGGCATTTCCTCATAAGAACAGGCAGAAATGTCATGGAATTATTTAAATAAATCCATGTAGATTCAAATCTCCTCAGGGGAACAGTCAGCTCTGATGAAAAAATTCTCCATGACGCCAGGGGTTCTAGAGATATTAATATGTATAGTTTCAACAATGGTTTCCATATTACCTTCGGCATAAACAACATGCATAGCCAAGGGATTGATAGGAAAAGACCTATCTCCAATCATAGTCAAAGTGAATTCCCATGCTTCAATTCTTCTTAACTCTAGGAGGAAATAAGATCTCTGATGGATATCGTCCCAAGGTTTGTCCAAACTAGTCATTGCTTCAATAATCACTTCGTCTGAGGGCAAGACTAAGTCTAAAGAATCAGTATTGGCAAGGGAAACCTGAGCCCAAATATGCTCTAGAATCTGATCTAGCTCTTGTGCGAGAGTCGGATCGGGGTTGGTGGAAGCTTATTGGACTATAGATTACGCAACTTCTGCTATGAACAAGGGCATGGCCATACCATGGTGCCCTTTCCCTTCCATCATGGCCGATGGGAAAGGAAGAATCCACAGATCGTTGAAATAAGTCGTACAAAACGATGAGACCTGAAAAATATCAACCTTATGGTGGTTTGATATGAACTTAACATCACCTTGAGGAGGCGAGTAATCAAAAGTACCCATCAAAGGTTGGCACAAACCAATCCCTATGTTGGTGATGTGAGGTTGAGGGTTATCAATCATTGGGACAACGGATGCCCCCAATGAAGGGTTAGGACGAGAGAAATACAACTGATCAATGGTCACGATCTGGACCTCATGTGGAAACAACAAGACTGAGAAAATTGTAGTGAACACTTCTTGCATGGAATAGGTCCTAAAAAGATATTGTAGTCGAGAGACGCATCGATGAATTCAACCTTGACACACATGTTCTTCCCTCCTAACTGCACAGGGAAAGAGGGGATGATGCCATGTCATTAGAATGAATGACCATTGAAAGCAGTAAGAAGAGTAGGTGATGAAGACAAAGCGGGCTGGCTAATGGAATTCCAACACACCAAAGACATTACACATGTCAAGGCACCCTCTTCAACCACCGTGTGGAAAATGTTCCAAGTGAAAGTTTTCGTGGTGTAAGCCACTACTATCTGGAATGATATGTGGTAAGGGAGACGAGGTTTTAAGTCGGTCGTATCAAGCATGATTGTACCTAGATAATAAATCTCGGTAGATCCTAAGGCGGCTAACAGAGCCTTTCTCTGGGAAGGGCAGCTCTGGAGGACCTCCAAAGAAGACATTGCACAAGGGGTTTGAGACAAAACCTCCACCACAGAGTAGTTCTGGGTGGCCCTTGCTTTTGGATTGTGAGAAGCTTTCTTGAACGCACCTTTTGGGATGTGTGTCATTGTTTCACCCAACATCTTCTTGATATGGAGAGGAAGAGGTGGGATTTCGGCTTCTATACCTTTCTCATAGGTACCTGGATTTCTGTAGTCATGTTCTCTAGTTGATATATAGGCATCACCTTTAATCATATACACATTCGTGGATAAAGGATTACTTGAATACGAAGGGGGTCCTTGACTACCCCCTTCTGTGCTTGTAGAGGCTTGAGTTAGATTTTTCCCATGTTGAAATGGGTTTGTTAACACAGTAGGCTACTGTTGTGACAATAACTTTTGGGCCTCCACAAGTAGAGGGCACTGGTGAGATGGGTGGTCTTCCGCACACATGTTACATGGCTACGTCGACTTACTCTTTTTGGTATTTCCCCCACCATCATTATTAGTGGGCTTCTTATTCCCCTTACCCTTCTTTCATTGTTTCTTCTTTCCATCAGGATGTTGGGTGGCCTTTGGATTTGTCGATTGCACACTGTGTACATCTGACATTTGGGTAGGGAGAGAAGCCCGACCAGTGGTCGGGCTGGCCACTATGCGTTGTATCGACAATTTTTATTGCAATTATTTTATCAGTCGATCAATGGGATTTGTTTTTTCTGAACCAACAATACCATTGGCATGTGGTCCAGCTCTCTATCTAGTTTTATCAAGTATTGATGATGGCACATTCAACAAAATTTCATATAGTAAACCAGAGTGAGAGTAAATCAGCTCTAGTTGTTGATCTCTCATGATTGCATCTTCTTTGGAAAACACTCCCGACGTTGTGACATATTTGGATAATTGTGGGACCAAAGACTTAAGAAACCACTCAAAAAGGAATGCTGGAGGGGCTAGTACTTTAATCAAACTCTTCCAATGTCTCCATTCTCGGATGTTATCAAAGATATGGTTTGCTTTTGTCTATTCAAAATTGGCCAGCAACTCTGTGCCGACATTGTATCTCAGAGGTAATTGGAAATGCTTTAAGAAATCCATTGCCAATTCGACGAAGGAATAGTATCTTGAGTGGTCGAGCTCAATGTACCATTTCACAGCACTCCCAATGAGAGTGCATTGAAGCAAACACAACTATACGGAGTCATCTTTCAACGAATTAGATGAGCACCAAAGGTGAAAATTCGTCACATGATCTCCTGGATATTCGTTAGGCCTGGCTTCAAACTTTGGTATTTCCAAAGGAAACTTGGTCAGCATAGGAGGCTAATGCGGATCGTGAAAGATAGGTTCATTCAACAACCTTGTCAAGTCTGGAAAATGAAACATTGCAAGAAACGACAGTTTGGGTTGTTCGTTATAACCATGGAAAAAGGGGCCTGGAGTTTGACTAGCACCAGGTTGCCAGGAAAAGTTGGGTTGCAGGCAAGGTTTCTGGTAAAAACCATGGCCATGACCAACATACGGATTTTGCGTTTGTGGAGACATCATCAGCTGATTCCTGAAATAGGACGTAGACGGTTGGGCCTGCATTGCATTCGAAGGAATTTGGGAAGGGTTTCCCCATGCCGATCCCATGGGCATAGGTTCTGTGCCTTGCTCGGGGTTCCATTGGCTGTGAAAGGGGTTGCCCCAGATCGGCATCCCTAACGAGGGAACTGATCCCTGCCAATAATTTCAAGATCCTTGTGCAGAAGGAATTTTTGGGTTTGCCCCCTGTGCAAGAATAGTACCTTGCATAGGATTTGGTTGTCCATAACTAGGATTTCCCCTGGTCAGGAAAGCATATGACGAGAAATCATTGTTACCAAACAAACCAAACAAAGAGAATGGTGTTGAACCTACCGGCATGTTATGAGAAGGTAGTCCTTGACTCCCTGCTCCAAACGAACTATGGTGTGTGTTCTCTCTTGTGGAATGTTGGTGAACACTGTCGAGCGAAGGGGACGAAGGAGGTATATGACCTCCTTCGTAAGGGAAGGAATTAAACGAATTTGAAGTGCCTCCCATGGATCCTTGCATAGGATCATTAGAGATCCTTACCCCCAAACCTAAAGTCTGTAGAGTGGAGTAGGAAAGTACAGGGCTTGTACCTAAGCTAGGCATCCTGTATGAGAACAAAGGGCCTGTTACACTCTGTGTGAAAGGAGCAGTGGCTTCCGCCATAGACGGGGTAAGACCATTGCTCAAAGTAGAGGCAACCAAGACCATAGTGGCCTAGACCGATGACCGTGGGTTAGGAGGTGGAACACCACCTGTGGTGACAACCGTAGTGGTAATAGGATAATTCTCGGAAGAAGTGGCAGCATGTGTTTCCATTGTTGGTTGTAACACCGTTTGGTGCTCGTAAGGATAAATCTGTACGATGATGGATGCCAAAATATTAGTGTTTGGAGTTTTGGATGGACCAAGAGCTTCTGCTCTAAGGTCTAAAATGGTTGGTTCCTCCAGAATCAAAAGTTATTCTCTCGAAGGTTGGTTGGGCACAATTTCCTGTGACCCAGTCACCTCAAAAAACCCTTACTGATCTAGTTTTCTCCTTAGCGGTGGCGGGGGTGGCTCTAGTGTACCTGGTGGCAGGCCAAGAAGCCTTTGTGATCTACGAAGCTCTTGATCCTCCACTGTGTGAGAAGATCAGTGACACACTAGGGCTTTCTATTCATTCAATAACAACACACACTAGAAAAATTCCCTATGAGATAAGACAAGCAATCACTAACTAGTTGGAAGAATAGTTACAACAACCAACACTAGAGAAACTTACTGGTGCAAGTGCAACTCTAATACGGAAGCACCCTCCGGGTATAATCTTTAAAGTGTGGCCCGATGTTTTTCCTAGGTACCACGATCTACCCCCGCAGTCACCTGTGTAAGTCCCTAAAATAAAGGCAACTAAGTTGCCAACGCGTGAACAATCACCAGTTGGGTACAGTTGATAGTCGGGTGGACCGCAATGAGCAAGGTATCAAACCCGAAGCCTGTCAAGGGTATTGAAATCAAGTGGTTTGGAAGAAAACTGAGGACCTCGAACGGATTCAAAACCCATGAAGCTCCGTGGCAAAAGATATCGATGGAATCCCAAGACAAGCCCTCTATATGCGTTCCCCACTATGCTTGGTTCGACATTAGAGGGGTTATCTCTGCTACCTTTCCGCACGCAACCTCGTGTTTAGCCCTTATGTTAGAGGGGGGTCCCGAATAAATTTCATGATACTAGACTTTTAACACTCCCTAGCACAAACTCTTATGTATGTTTTACAGCCTTAAAGAGTTTCCTCTCCAACCTAAATCAAGGCTCTAGCCTAGACTAGTTGATGGACCCTATAAAACATAAAGTCTAGCTGATTTTAATTAATCATTAATTTTTTGGCTAGTCTTAAGTCAAAGCTTATGAAAGTGAAAATAGTGATGTTTTGAGAGACGAAAGAGAAGATAAACAAAATGCTGGAAACAAAATAACTTCTTCTTGACAAATTCAGATTTGCTCTTTTAAATTCTTTAACCAGCTTTTCAAACTATTTTTTCTAAGATCTTTGAACAACAAACTCAACACAGGATTTTGCTCGACTACGAGCTACTTATTTTCCTAAGTAAACAACCAAGAAATTATGAAAGAAAAACTTTTCCTTGATTATTAATGAAAACAACCAACTACTCAATCAAACAAAGAAATGAAAATTTTCAACATGATTTAAACTAATAGAATTGGAAAATGGATTCCTTTTATTTCTTCTAAAGAAAGCAAAAAGATAAAGTGAAGACAAAAGAGAAACCAAAATATCCCTCCTGCAGATTGCAAGGAGTCACTTGACCAAACCTCAAAAGACTGATTGGAAAAGACTCACTGATTTGTCTAAAACTCTATTACAAAAAACTTCAGAAATCTTTTTGATGAAAAGAAAACTATGCTATGGTTAAACCTAGGCTATAGACTGTGATCACAGAGACCAGGACAAAGACCAAAAATACCCCTGAAAATACTGGCTTTTGATAGGTAAGAGGATGATTGCCTCTCTCTGTAAAAATATTTCCCCGACTTAGATACGCGACTGTCACCTCAGCAACATATACGTGGATTGTCTAAAGGAAGAGCACATATGCATGCATGCAGAGCTATTGCAGGGCGCATATAGATCTATAAATGCTCAAAAAAATAAAAAACATAGTCCAGCACAGGCAGGGAGTGCTGGTATTGAAAAACCAGAATCCCTAGACATAGAGAAAAATACTTTGACAAAGAAAAATGAAAGGAAAATTTGATAGAAAAAATATAATCTGAGGTTATCCTAGGCTATAGACTGCAAAACAGAGACCATGGAAAAATCCAGTAAAACCCTGAGAAGGATCACTTATGACAGGGAAAGAAGATGACTACCTCTCTTTAAAAAAAAAGTCTAGACTTAAGCATGCAACTGACACTTCAACGACCCAACATATATATGCGGGTTGTCTAAACTTAAGGCATGTGTATACGCGGGCAGGGCTTCTGTAGGTCGCATATACCTCTGTAAATTTTCGGAAATAAAATCAAATGGTGAAGCAATCATCCAGGGAATACTAGTATGGAAGACCAGAATCCCTACAAACTCAGACTCTTGCAAAAAACATAGAAAAAAGGTAATGAAACCAATTCTAAAATACCCAAAAACTATCCTCAGAAAACCCTAGAGAATGCCCAGTATGGTTTCCAATTCTGTTGTGGGTGGGAAATCCCCCTACAATCTAGCATTAAGGGTTCTGTAATGCATGCAAAAATGACCTAAAGTCTCCTACGTTTTACCAACATCCCAATCCTAAACCCCATTATTCATATGTAAATACAAAGATAAAAGGATCAATTCACTATACCTTGACTTCCACATTTGATGTAGATCCTTTCACTTTCAATTTCTCCTTGACTGCAAGTTTCCTCCCAAAGCTGACCTGCATTCACAAATAGAAAAACAAATAACTCCAAGAACGCATTTGATCTATGAACTAACGGGTTAGAGATTCTATCAAAATATGATCAATATTAAACATTAAACACCTCATATGGAGGGACAGGAAAAGTACTTATTTTATTAATCTCACAAGAATACCTTACAATAGTGAGATTGGCCACTGCTCCTCGAATTTGGTCATGGCCTCCTCTTTAGCTGTAATCCAATTGCTTTCATATATTCTTCTCTTCACACAATGGTTGCAAAAGGTTGGGACAAGGGGAATGCAAAATTAGGTAGAGTTTCTTTACTCTTATTTTTCTCTCCCAAATGGGACCCCTACCCCTTCTTTTATAGGCTAGAAAAGGCTAGGTATTTGGACATGTGACCGGCTATGGG
>JASDQU010585812.1:0-13867 GCA_032191745.1 Picea mariana | reverse complement strand
CGTTTGGCATATCGCGAGTTAAGAGCGGTAATCTGAAGAGTAAATTCATGTGGAATCTGAAGAGTAATCTGAAGAGTAAATTCATGTGGAATCTGAAGAGTAATCTGAAGAGCGGTAATCTGAAGAGTAAATTCATGTGGAAAGGCTGGAAGCGGATTCGAACACGCGATGCCCTACTTCGGACTTCCGATGATACTCCTGAAAATGCCTCTGAAACCAGACCTAAATTGAGCACAGAGATGATTTTGAATTGCTTTGTTTGTGAAATTCACTGATTTCTATGGTTCAATTTCTTGATTAATCCATTTCAACTTGTTAATTTCACAATTGTACTCATAGATTAAGGAACGCCTCTTCCAAATAAATAAATGTTCTGTAATTGTAAAGCTTCATGCCTTTGGGAAAACCTTCAAAACTGGCTGTGATTTCAATGGTTCAATTTCAACTTGTTAAAGGTAAAATTTGACGAATAAACAGAATTGGATTCATAGATTAAGGATTGCCTCTTCCGAATAAATGAATGTTTTGGAGTTGTAAAGCTTCATGCATTTGAGAAAATCTTCAAAACGGGCTGTTCAATTTAAAGGCTTTTTTTATCATCTCGGTGCCATTCCAGTGGATCGTCTTTTTATCATCTCAATATCACTATTTACAAATTCGCTGATTATTATGTTTTTAACTTTCATCTATTACCCTAGGGTCTTGCCAAATTCACCGTAGTTATGTTTTTTAATTATTTTTTTCACAATAATTAAAATTGTAAGTGTTTTATTTATCTTTTAAAAAAATAAAATTTATTATAACTTTAAAGTTTTTTAGATAATAAAATTTATTATAGTTATAAGTTTTTTATTTATTTTTATGACTTTATAATTATTTTTCAAAAAGATCACATTTTACTAAATTTGGTTTTGTATAAACAAAAATTTATGACATCATCCATTCAACATACTCTTTTCTTTATAACACTTAAATATGTATCAGTTTACCCAAAATGACTAAAGAAACACTAAATACATCAAAATTAGATGAAGGACCCATACAGATGAATAAAAACTAAAAGACTAAAAAAAAATTAGAAAATAACTTCATATATGACAAAACTAACTATATAAAATCATTGTATTTATTTGAGTATAAAATGAGTATGGGTCCAATTTCAACTATATACTATGTTGGGTGGAGAGTGAAAACTCTAGGAAGGGGAAATATATATGTAGAGCAAATTCAAGTACTCCATAGTATTTTGGTTAAGGTTTAAGCCTTTAGTCTAATCACCCTCGTATGAACTTTTATTGCATTATTGTAGGGAAGAAAGAAAGATAAATTAAGCGTGCGAGGATAGGGTGAATCATCCAAGATAAGGGCTTCTTTGAAAACTTGTAATCACCGCACTATAAAAAGTACAATGTAAGCCTTGGTAGAAAAATGTCGAATGACACAAATCACAAAAATATATTATTTCTCGAGTTTTGGACCACAAAAAAACAAATCAATTTCAATAATTTCAATCAATGCATGTTAAAAACAGATCCGATATTACATTGCTTCTTATAATGTCATGCCAAATTTATCAACAGAGTTCTTTGAAACCAAAATGTTTCCAATTCTTGAATGAAATAGAATTGAGATTGAAATCACAAAGCAACCAATGTTGAGTTTACCACTTTAATTTAAAAGCTATTGAAAGATTGTCGACACAACATGAAGTTAGGACAAGATAAATCCATACGTGGTTCTTGCCAATGAAAAACTATAGAATCTAATCTAAATGGAATGATGTTCCTTTTCAAAGAATCCTTATCCTTTTAAATATTAAAAATTATTAGGCAACCAACATTGAGTTGACCACTCGATAATTTAAATGCCACTGGAAATGAAGTTAGGCCAAGATAAAGGTGTACATGGTGCTTTCAATTGAAAAACTATATAATTTGATCTGAATGGAAGGATATTTCTTTGCCAAGAATCCTTCATCATTTTAAACTTCATAACATTATGTGTAAAAGGAAAATCTTAAGCCTCAATTGTATAGCCTGAGTGGGCCTAATGGTTAAGAACATGTGTTTCCTCCTAAGAGATCACAAGTTCAAATCGAGAGGGGGGTAGGGTATGTATACCTCCGTAGACTTTACTAGTGGTGGAGGGGGTCCCTTGTCCCACAAACAAGGGGGTCTCATACACCAAGTTTGGTCTCTGGCTTGGCCGTGACCTTAAAAATAGATTATTATTATTATTATTATTATTATAATCCATTACAATGATGGATACTTGTTACAACTAGTGAAGTTCACTAGTATTGCTTTACAAAATATTGATGTCACTAAGCACTTACCAAATCCCTACAAACTATTTGGCGTTATACTAGATTATGCAAGAAATAGTAAAAAGGAGGGTACTTCCATTGTCTTGTTGAAGATCTAGTAGTGATTGTGTGTGAATCTATGATAGCTCGATATCCCATACTTTATGTATAAATTGTAAACATCATCATATTGGCTCTCTTCATAAGTGTAAACATCATCATAAGTGTACCAATATCTACACCACTTGTAGATTAGGTGGAAGTGGAAAACAAGCAACCCTTGCATGACTCGTCTTTTCCCTTCATCATCTTCTATTGCATTATATAAAGTTGTCTGGATTTTCTAAAGGATTAACTTTGCGTCTTTGAAAAATTGGCTTTCAATGATATACGATAAATATAAAACAAGGCATAGGAATAACTGTTAGTGTATCAAGAGGGATGCAAGGGGAGAGTAAGACACCCAACTTCATATTTGCATTTTTTAAACCATCCCCGATATAAGTCCTGGAGGAAACATCATCATACAAGGTCACTTCATTGGGATCAACAATAACTCCAAGGCCCAACCTTCCTATACTATATGCTCCTAGCTTGTGTTCAATGCTTCCATCTAAAACTATGCTAGTATCTGCACCACCTACATATTAGATGCAAATGGAATACAAGCACCACTTGTACGACTCTACTGCTCCCTTTCATCATCCTCTATCGGATCAGATAAAATTGACTGACTTTTCTAAAGGATTAACTTTTCCTATCTCTTTGAAAGATTTTGAAACTCTTTCAAGGATATATGAAGGAGATAAATGTACATGGAAGAATCATTGTCAAAATATCTAGAGGGATCAGACAGGAGTAAGTCACAAGACTTACTAGTTTCATTTTTTGAACCATTCTTAGTATAAGTTATGGAGGAAACAATGGGTTTGGACATTGATCTCCACCCGTGACGAGATAGATTTGGTAGTTTCCAATCCACTAAGTAGCTAAAGTGATAGAAGTAAGCGTTAATGCATGAAAATGTTGAGCTATTGATGGATACTGCATAGATGGAACTACATTGGATGCAAAGTGATGAGATGATGGCGAACTAAATTGTGTACTTAATATGTAGAATTGTGATGTTGTAATTTAGGTGGTATAGGTTTTTCTTCTTGTTCGTGCTCTATTGATGGCTAGGAGTTTCTTTGTGAATCTAATGACCATTGAGGAGATTTTTGAGCAGATGCTTGTGAAAATCAAGAACTGGAGGCTAGGTGTTTCTTCGTCTGTAATCTTATAAGCATAATTCACTTAAATCCCAACATTGTCAGAAACTCGCCCCCAAATTTCATGGTCCTTATCGCATTCTCAAGAGAGTGGAGCCAATGGACTACCAATTAGGGTTACCTAGTCACTCTAAGCTCCACCATGTTTTTCATGTTTCTTGCTTAAAGAAAGTTCTCGGCACTAGGTGCCAGACTCAGACTAGTCTACCTGAGTTGGATGAAGAAGGTTCCATTTTATTGTAGCCACAAACAGTCTTGGACCAACGTGGGTGTCGTCTCCGCCAATGCACTATCAAGGAAGTTTTAGTTCAGTGTAAGGACACACTGCCAGAAGATGCCATCTGGGAGCCAGCTACCATTCTACACCAATTTCCTCATCTCAAGCCATGAGGAAAAGGTTGTTTTTAAAGGGGGAGGGAATGTTAGGGACCTAACCTCCCTAACCCCTCACGTAGGTAGAAAAATATATTTTCCATGTAATAAAGGTCGATTTTAATAAATAAGGCCTAGTAATAAGGAGAATAAGTCAAATGTAAGAAGACCTAATAGAAGCTTCCGCTTCTAGAAAGGTATTCATCTAGTTTGTTCTTTTGGTAGATGGATTTAGTATAAATAGGGGTCGAGGGCATGAGAAGTCTTTGTCTTGAGAATTATTTTAATAGAGTGTTGCTATGTTGGAGGTTTCCCCCTCGAAGAGGCAAGTGAACATTGCTCCCGTCTCAATAAAGATATCATTTTGGTGTGCTATTCTCTATATTTTGTTGTTCCATTGGTAATTTCTGTGATATTCCTGTTTCTTCTCAATATAACATAACCAAGTGCATAACATTTTTTGTCCCATTATAATGTAATTTAGGTCAAGGAATCTAATATGGGTCAACATATTAGGGTTTTCGATGCCATGGGATCCTATATGTTGTATTGTAATGGTGAAATTAATACAATGCTAGTTAGAGGTGTGGCCGCAAACATTTGTTGGTTTTCTTAGCTAAGGGGTTCCATGGTAAATTTATGAGTATGATGTGTGAATGCTATTGTTTCTGTGTGTTTCTATACTATAAAGGTTTAAAACATACATTTGGTATCAGATCAATTAATAATATACCTTTTTCACCTTTCAAGTTCTATTCTATCAAGATGCGACCGAATCATCAAACATAGTTGCCATGTTTTTTAAATAAAGAGGATGCACCAAAATGATCAAAGGAAGATGAAGCCAAATGTTACTATTGTGGATGTGGATGATGAGGGATCTTGTGAAAATGATAATGTTAAGGTATTTTTCACTTATGTAAGAACTAATATAAGAGCATCAAAGTGTTGGAAGTCTCAATTGTTTTTCATGGTATACACATATATGTGGGGACACTATGTTGTTTACCTAGCAAGGTTGAACTTGAGAGTGAGGATCCAAAAGCAATGTTGCACAATATCCTAATTGGAGAAGGATTTTACAAAACAAAAGTACTCAAATGCATTGTCCTCATTGTGATATTACTTGATATAAGTAGGAGGAGAAACAAATGAAGGAAGTAGAGGAGAGTTTCACTAAATGGTATAGTGATGAGACCATATGGGTGTGAACTAGCATGTAAATATATCAGTTCATTGTACATTTATCAAACATTGTATTAATTTATGAAGCATTCAATTTTGAAAACAATGCCTTATAACTACCATGCATTTATATATGTAGGCCCATGCACATGAAAGCCTCTAAATACCCACAACATTCCTCCACAATATATTCTTCTTTTTTATTTTGTTGATTATGATCATGATCATGGACATAATCCCATTTATATTTACATGTACTACATATTGTTATATGAGTAGTGACATTGAGATGATACTCATAGTACTTTAGACTTGTACACCTTAACATTGATCATATACTTGATCAACGACTTGACTATTATGTATGATACTTAATGATTTTTTTTTTGTTTAAAATAATGACTTTGTTTTATCTATATAAGTAATCAATTATTTTATTTTCTAAGTGAAATATGTTCATTCATTAGCTATACAATCAGGTTCTAAACTAAGAATGGAGACTTGAACTCAGAACCAGGTTGAAGCTTAGGATAGGTCATGAACTAAAGAAAAAGATTAAACTTGTGATTAATACCTTCACTTCTTAAGAAAAGATTAAGACCAAGGATACAACTCAAGGATTTTTAATTTTTATTTTTTTAAATAAAATTTTCAACCTATACTTTCTACACAATTTTCAACCTAACAAACAACATTAATGTGATAACCATTTTCAACCACATTTGCTATATTTAATGTAAATTCATTTTTGAACTAAATTTATAATGTCATCAATATTTTTAAGCCTATATTAATTTTTTTTTCTTAAATTATGTTTAATTTGATAAGTCGAACGACCATAATTTAAATTTATGGATCCAAAACCAAGTAAAAAATAGATCAAAATTGTGGTAAAAACATACTTTAAAAAGCTTTTTATAAAACAATAAAACAATGCTCTTACTAGAGTCAAAATAAGGTTGAAAATAAAAATTATGATTATATTAATACTTTGATTAACTATTTATAAATTTTCAATTATAATTTTTATTGATATTT
This sequence comes from Picea mariana, assembly GCA_032191745.1. NCBI lineage: Eukaryota > Viridiplantae > Streptophyta > Pinopsida > Pinales > Pinaceae > Picea > Picea mariana. The sequence continues at coordinate 7,696 of JASDQU010585812.1, read as the reverse complement.
ATTTAACATTTAAACATACTTTTAAATCATAAAAGATATTATATAATAAATTTTTTAAAATAATAATATAAATAATATTATATTTAACATTATTATTAATATATATTTTTATTACTTTTAAATCATAAAAAATATCATATAATAAAAATTTTAAAATAATAATATAAATAAATTATTATTAATATATTCTTTTATTACTGATATAAAAGTTTTTTTTTAAATATAATCTTTTATTAAACAAAATTAATTGTAAAAAGTTAGCTATGTTAGATTCCAATCCATTAGAAATAATGTACTATAGTTTTAATATCTCTTTGAAAATTATGATTTTTTTTTATCTCATTTTCATTTTAATATGATTTAAAAAATAAAGTTTTTTTGAAAAATTGATTTATATAACATAAATTTTTAGATGATATATATATAAAAGAACCCATGACCCCTAAAATTACGAGAAAATAATTTTGGATTCATATTATTGAAATATTAGTTAAATGTTTTATAATTAATTTCAATGTCATCATATAAGGTCACTTCATTGGGATCAACAATAACTCCAAGGTCCAACCTTCCTATACTATATGCTTTTGGCTTGTCCTCAATGCTTTTTATACTATATGCTCTTGACTTGTCCTCAATGCTTCCATTTAAAATTGTGCTACTATCTACACCACTTACATATTAGATGCAAATAGAATACAAGCACCACATGTATGACTTGATTGATCTCTTTCATCATCCTCTATTATGTTGTTCCTGAGTTTGTACTTTAAGGCTCTAAAGTACACTGCCAAGGCATCCAAAAAGAAAGAGAGGGCTAAGGATAAAAAGGTAGTTATATGAAAAGGGTTATTGTTGGTTCCTTAACAGTCTCTCTCTAGCTTCCTAGTTTTCCTGGATGCTATTGTCTCTTTCAATAACCGCCCATGAGCGCTCTAACTCAACCCGGTTGTTTGTTGTCTGTAAAATGGTGTTAAATAAATTCAAAGTAATGCTCGTTTGATCCGATAGTCCAGGTTCGATATTAGGTTGTCTCGTGACTGGGACAACCATGGGTGAAAAGGATACAAAGGGTAAAATCTGTGTTTTCTTTAAGAGTTCGCTATTTCTGCTTCAAAACATGTAAAAAGAACTCGAAAAACCTTGAATTAATAGTGTGATGAAATCAAAGGCCGTTTCTGGTATCTGAGTTAAATTTTGAAAAAGGGGAGATGCATGAAGTGAAAAGAAAACATAAAGCTGTCGAACAGGGTGAGGCATCAATTAAAGAGGAATCTCACCTTGTTGACAGGAGAAGAAAATAATCAGGAAAAACTCATAATGAAGCATATGATATTGAAATTTAAAGCATTTGCAGGTCTTATATCTGCTGATAGTCGGTACAGAGGAAAAGTTGTGAACGATTAAATTGCAAGAATAATTGTTCACCATAGTAGAGGTTGTACTAAATTGTAGTTAAGTATTCATTAAAGATATATATGAAAAATATGAAAACAACAGAGAAACACATAACTCAAATTGGACCAGATCTGGAATCTTCAATCTGTATTTGTATTTATTCAAAAGTATCTTCAAATTCTTCCTTACAATGCGCCCCGAAAAAGCCCGGGTTCAGTATCCTGAAATTACATTTATACCAGACCCCTGATGATTGTTTGTTGGTGATCTCCTAACTCCTAGGGACAAACGATTACAAGAATTGCAAACCCCAATCGTTTACATGATTACCATTTACTTTCCTATCATTTTGATAATATAAGTTTTCAAAATGATACTTCATTGTTTTACTGAAGTATCTCCTTCTTTTGACTTGATACATTGAATACATTTTTCCAGAAGATGTACGAAATTTCTGGGAGACTCTAGAAGATCCTTTGCTTCAAATAAATAGAATTTTCTCTGAGTTTCTGGAAGCCTATTATAACCCTAATTTGCACCAGACATGCTTACCTGGCATCAGGCCATCTCAGATTCCTTCTTTGCCAAAACACTACTGAACAACTCTTCTTAAAAAACCCTTTTATAAAAGCCCATGCGCCCTACTCCATTACTGCACACGTGTACACACTAGCTGACCCAAGACATCCCGCGTGTACCTACAAAAGCACGAAAAAAGGAAAGTTGCTGACAAAACACACAACTTTGGGTAAGTTAAATAAACCTTTCGACCATGCATGGCCGGTCATTCGATCAAATACCTAGCTCCTTATAACCTATAAAAGAAGGGGTAGGGGTCCCATTTGAAAGGAGGAGAATCATAGTAAATAAACTATACTTGATTAAGCATTCCCTTTGTCCCAACCTTTAGTCATCCGTGTGCAAAGAGAAGTATAGAGAAAAGCAATTGGAAGACAGTGGAAGAAGAGCCCAAGACCAGGATCGAGGAGCAGTAACCGACTTTATCATTGTAAGGTATCATTGTGAAGTTAATAAAAGAATTGCTTTTCCCGTCCTGCCATATGAGATTGTCATTATTGGAATATTGATTGTATGATTGATTAAATCTCTAACCCATTAGTTCATAGATCAAATGCATGTGGAGTTAGCATTGGGAGGAGAGTTGTAGTCAAAGAACGACCAAGCGCGAAAATGGATCGAAATCAAACAAGAAAAATAAGGTACGTCAACTTAATCTCTTGAGCCTTGTATTTACATATGAGTAATGGGGGTTTAGGCATGGGATGATGGTAAAAAGTAAGAATCTTTAGGTCATTTCTGCATGCATGATAAAACCCTTAGTGCTAGTCCATAGGAGGGATTTCCCACCCACAACAGAATTGGCAACCATACTGGGGATCTTTAGGGTTTCTGGGAATGTTTTTTCTTGGGTATTTTTAAAAACTGGTTTCATTCCTTGTTTTTAAAGTTTCTGCAAAAGTTTGAGCTTGCAGAGTTTCTGGTCTTCCATACCAGTTATCTCTATTTCTTTGCTTGACTGTATTTTTTTCAAGACCCACAGAGGTACATGCGGCATGTATAAGGTCTGAACGCATGTACCCGCGCCCTACCTTCCCACAGCCCGCGTGTACACGCTAGCTGAGGAAGTGTCAGTCGCGTGTATGATTCTAGAAAATTTCTTTTAGAGAGGCAGTCATCCTCTCCCCTGTCAGAAATAATCCTTCTTAGGGGTTTTCTGGAACTCTTTCTAGTCTTTGTTGTTTGCAGTCTATAGCTTAGGTTTCACCTTAGTTTGGTTTGTTCTATGAAGTTTTCCTTGAATTGTTTTCTTTTTGTTTCTTCTGTCAAAGTAAGTTTTTGTGTCTTCAAGGGATTCTGTTTCTTAATACCAGTACTCCCTACCTGAGCTTAGCCGCTTGTCTTGCTTCTTTTGAGGAGAAACAGAGGCACACGCGGCTTGTAGTGGGCCTACACACATGCATACACGTCCTGTCTTTGGGCAGCCTGCGTGCATACGTTGGCTGTTGAAGTGACAATCGCGTGTCTGTCTATAAAATTTTGAGGAGACAGTCATCCTCTTCCCTATCAAGTTTTTTCTTCCCAGGTTTTTTTGTTTCTATCTGGTCTCTGTCATAAGCAATTTTAGCCTAGTTTGTATTCCAACATCGCTTGCTTTTTCATTTAAAAGATTTTTTGTGTTTCCTAGTTTTTTTAACTTATTTTTAGCTTGAAATTTTAAGAAAAATGAGTTGCATTCATCATTTTCTTTAGAATCTTTTGTTATTGCTGCTTTGATTGGAGGAAAAAAAAAAAAAAAACTTAGTTTGTTAGATCTCTTTCTTTTCTGGCATTTTCTTTGCATTGTTATTTGAAAAAGAAAAGAAATTAGCATGGTGTTGTGTTTTCTTCTCATCTTAAAAGCATTTCAAATATATATATATATATATATATATATAATCTTTCTTTGCCAATATTCATATAAGTTTCATCATTTTTTGCAAGAGTCTTAACACCATCATTTGCACTACTGTACCCTTTTTGAGTAAATCAAGCCAGTAAAAAGAACACTAATTAAAATTTACTAGACTTTATGTTTGTAGGGTCATCAACTAGATTAGGCTAGAGCCTTGATTTAGGTTGGAGAGGAAACTCTTCAAGGCTATAAAACAAACATACGAGTCTATGCTAAGGAGTGTAGAAGTCCAGTAATGAGGAAATTATCCGGGACCCCCCTCTAACATAGGGGCTAAACACGAGGTTATGTGCGAAAAGGTAGCGGAGATAACCCCTCCAAAGCCGGACCAAGCATTGTGGGGAACACATATAGAGTACTTGTCTTGGGATTCCGTCGATAACATTTGCCACGAAGCTTCATGGGTCTCGAATCCATTTGAGGTCCTTAGTCATCTTCTGGAACACTTGCTTTCGATACCCTTGATAGGTTTTGGGCTTGATACCCTGCTCATTGCGGTCCACCCGACTGTCGACTGTACCCGCCTGGTGATTGTTCATGAGCTAGCAACCTAGTTACCTTTATTTTAGGGACTTACACAGGTGACCGGGGGGGTATACCGTAGTACCTAGGGCAGACATCGGGTCACGCTTTGCAGAGTATACCCGGAGGGTGCTTCCATATTCAAGTTGCACTTGCACCAGTAAGTTTCTCTAGTGTTGGTTGGTGTAACTGTTCTTCTAACTAATTAGTCATTTACTTGATTTTCCTTTAGGAACTTTTAGTGTGTGATCTGTGCTCCCAAGTTTTCCATAGTGAGTTAGTTAGTTGTGGATTTGGGTCTCTGACCTAGGGTGGTAGACCACCCACTCCACCAGTTGAGAGGACTTTTCAGTCTTCCACTTAGAAACGTGGAGCCGCCTCTTTATAGGCATTGTTTTGATAACATTGGTTCTTCAGAGTCAGTGTGTGAGACTTTTATGGACTTGAACGATCCCACAAAGAGAGAACCTGTGCATAAGATATTCATGGCTAAAGTTCCCAATGATACCAACCAAGAACCCCCTTTGCAAGGAGATTCTTGTGCTTTTCCTTTCTTCAGAAACATTGGTGTCCCTTTGATGGACACTTTGTACATTCTTGGGTTGAATGTGGGGTTACCGGTTTGGTTGGGTACCATTCCAAATGTCCCAAATGATCTCGACGCTTCTTAGTTAAGCACTTTATGTCATGGGCACCCTATTGATGTTTCTTCGTTAGCAAAGTCTTCTCCTCCTCCTTCTCCTGCCTCTGGTGAAAGTACAGTTACTAGTAACCGGAAGTCTAAACAAAATAGAAAGAGGAAGAATAGGAAGAAGAAATCACCAACCTCTGGGAGTCATGTTGGAGATAGGTCGAAAACCTCTGCAAGTCACGTTGAAGACTAGCACCCAGCCTCTGCAAGTTAAGCTGGGGGCAATCACCCACCCTCTGCAAGTCATGCTGGGGGAAAGAGTCCATTCACTGCTAGTCATACTGTTAATAGGTCTACAAGTCAGGTTGGAGATGTGCAACCAACCACTGCTAGTCATGCTGGGGGCATCGATTCTGTTGAGAAACCTATATGGATAGGATGTAAGGCTAAGTTCCCTTGTAAGCTTTGCAAGGGAGATCACCTTACTCATTTATGCCCTGGCATTCTAGAGGTACAAAGATTGTGGTTCCTGTCTACAAGCTCTTTTGATTTTGAGTCTTCTGAGGTTTCCTCACAGTATATTCAGCCATGGGTTGAGCAAGTGGTCATGCCGATGTAGTCATCGACTGATCCCACTCCTCGTTTGGGGGGTGAGGTGCCTTTAGACCTTGTAGTTTCTCAGCTTATTCAACCATTGGTTGATAAAGTGGTCATACCGATGCAGTCATCGGCTGATCCCACTCCTCTTTTGGGGGGTGAGGTGCCTTTAGACCATGTAGTCTCACAATCTATTCAGCCATTGGTTTCAAAAGTGGTCATGCCGATGTAGTCATCGGCTGATCCCACTCGTCTTTTGGGGGGGAGGTGCCTTTAGACCATGTAGTCTCACAACCTATTCAACCATTGGTTGCGAAAGTGGTCATGCCGATGCAATCATCGGATGATCCCACTCTTCTTTTAGGGAGTAACGTGTCTACTGACTATGTTTTTAGCATTTTCGGTTCAGTATTTTCAGAACAAGGGGGCATTCCGCTCGCTCCGAGCACACCCCCTCCAAGCCCTAGGATGGTTTCCTTTGATTGGAATGACCTGGTTGAGCCTCATCTTCCTTCCTCCACACCCTTTCAAATAAGGGTTGAAGTTAATTCAACAAACATCTATCGATGTATTGTGGATGAAGGAGCCTCTGCAAGTATTTTATCCTCCTCGGTTTGGAAAGTCTTGGGTTCTCCCAAGCTTGTGTCTGCTTCACATGAGTTGTTGGATTTTGACAGACATCCTAGTGAATATTTGGGGGTTCTTCCTTAGTTGCCTATCTCTTTAGGTGGGAAGATTGTTTGTGTCGATCTTATAGTGGTGCAAGGCCCTTTAGATTTCAATATGTTTCTCGGGCGTGATTATGTATATGCTATGAACACTGTGGTATCTACGCTCTTCCGGGTGATGCATTTCCCTCACAATGGAAGCATTGTCACTATTGACCAACTGACATCTGATAATCACCATCCTAATTCAATGTTAGTTTAGGCTTCCCCTTTATACGTTCCTAGTGTTCGTGTAGACTCCACCCCGCCACGGGTTAATTATGTGGCATCTTATCCTCGGTGTTCAATTGCTTCTGAGTAGGAACCTGTGCAATCATGTTTTCCTTCTCAAGAATTGGAATCAACAATTGATCCATTGGTGTATCCAATGGGGGCATGGGAGCCCTTGCTTCCCCCTCTTGGTCCAAGTGGGCTTGAGTATCCTTCTGAGTCTGATCTCATGGTTAGTATATCCTCAAGCCCTTGTGATCGTGATTCTTCGCTGATAGACTCTGCCAGTCCTGGTCATAACCTCCATTGTCATATGGAGTATGGTCAGTTTACTTCACCCTTTGGGACTGTTGACCCTCGTTTGCGTGATTTCTCGGATTTTGAATTGCCTTCAGATGAGGCTATCCTTGAAGCCATGACTACGGTTTCTATACTGCAGGAGAACTTACATCGTGGTTTGTGTTTTCTTCCCTTTTGGGAGACTTCCCAAGTTGACTATCGAAGAGACTCTTGGTCTGAGACTGGTAGCGGGCTTTACATGAACCAGTTTCATACATGATTCGTAGCACCCGCGGGTCTTCTTTTAAGCCCTTTTCATACCCTCTAAAAATAAAAAGATTGTCAAGCGATCTTGTGGCCTTTCACGCTCGTTAAACTAAAATTTGAAGTCACATCTATCCGACGGTAGTTTACCCCTTTTTCGGTCCAGACGGTCAACTGTACGAACAAAGGTATACCCTAGAGGCTTCGAGTCCCTAAAAGAGTACCCTCAGGTATAATTTTACCCCTTTTTTGGGCCCGAGGGACTAAATTTATGAAAAAGGAACCCCCACAGAGTCCATAGTTAAGCTCTTTTCAAACTCCCTAAAATTGAAAAGATCGCCAAGTGACCTTATTCTTTCACACTCGTTAAAATGGTCCAGAAGAACATTCCTGACGGAGTCCATAGTTAAGCTTTTTTCAGACTCCTTAAAAATAAAAAAAATGGCAGAGTGATCTTGTCTTTATCACACTCGTTAAAATTGTTTTGAATAGATGTCTTGTCGGTGCTAGTCTACCCCTTTTTCGAACCTACTAGACTACCTTCGAAAAAGGTACCCCAGTGGAGTCTCCTTTTACGTTTTTTCAGACTCTCTA
>JASDQU010585811.1:52504-67407 GCA_032191745.1 Picea mariana | reverse complement strand
CTAACATGCTTTTTTAAACAGGATGGGAAACTTGGCATCCCAAAGGGGATTTTTTAATAGTTGTGTTTTCAAACTTTTGGAGGTTATAACGGAATTTCTTTAGCTCTATGATGTTCAATGAGCATAAAAAACATCTTTGATATAGTCCTTGCCTTCAAGTAGGTCATTTTTCATAGATGCACAATTTGGCCTAAAGAAAGTCCCATCATGGATTTCATTAACTCAAAAACGATCAATGGCATTGATAAAATTTTCCAAACCACTATCTACACCTAAATTCCTCATTTGGATGGTACACATAATTTTATCTAAGTTGGGCCCCACTGCCAAAAACCAATTTCCATATTTTTAGAGCCCAAAATTGGATTCTTTTAGCTCCCCAATGATCAATGGCCATAATAAACTTCTCCAAACCACTTCATACACTCAAATATGTCATTTAGTTTATTTTTGTATTTTGGCCTAGGGTGGGCCCTACAAGAAAAAAATAGTTTGGGGGCAATGAGCCTTTTTAAGAAACAACATCGACTCCTACTGTGAGGTGGCTCCTCACTCTAAGATGTCAAGAACGTGACTCTAAGTTGAGCAAACCAATTCCTTGATCCATTGGGTTATGGAGTTAAAATTTGGATTGACTCAAAATAGAAATGGCCCTTGGAGTCAAAATTGGGCTATGGAGTCATCCTTATCTTCTTCTCATTTTCTGTTTTTTAGGACAATGTATGCTATTGTTGAAAAATATGGTAGAAAAAAAACTAGATGTTATAAATATTGAAAGGAAAGTGTAGGGAATTGACTAAGAAAGTTGGAAAACCTACCTACCTAACCTAACCAACAAGCGGGCCCATTGGATGACATGACATTGCCAATGTAACCATCTATGTAGTTTAATACGGGTATGAGCCCCATGCATGAAAGGGGTTTCCAACATAGTGAATGAAATTGGGGTTTGGAAGCTAAAAGGATGGGGAACTCACCCCCAATGCCTATGCAACATGCCCCAAAAGGAAAAAGACTACTTGAAGCACAAACAAAGTTTGAAAAACATTGACCATGATCAAAAACATAATGGAAAGGAGTGTGATCAAAGGAAAAGGGTGAATGAATAAACCATTTTCAATATTTTATTTTTTAATTTTGGACAACCTCCTTAATCCAAGTTGCAATTGTATTAAAATAAGGTATGATATATTTAAAGTACTTAACCCTAAAATCATATGAAAAAAAAGAGTCAAATATTTGCTTGAATAACACATCTACATTTTTCATATGCTGACTAGATATGCAATCAACTCTTTCATCCCTGCCATCTTTATGAGGATGCCTAATGTTGCAGACGCCTTTTTTAACTAGTTTAAATGTAATTCTTAAAATCAAAAGTTGTCCTTTACTTCGTGACCTTTACCCACTGAAAATATCAGTAGTCCCAATATGCGAAGTGGCAATAGTCGTTGTACTCCTAAGCCATTGCCATTTAACCTTTGAGCGAGCTTTTTCACTTTTCTATACCTCGGGATATTGCGTTTCGGGAGTTACAAGTCACATTGTTTCCAAGCCCCGATGCGCGAAGTCACGAAACAACCTTGAAAGCTTACCCAGGATAGTGCCGAGAGTAAAGTTCCTTAAACCTTAGTTAAGTGTTGTCGGGATTTCGCGTCTCGGCGATCGCCCTCCCCAAAAGTCTTACCATCATAACTCTGATAGGCAAAGTTGCGAAATAGTTTCAAAAGTTACCCGCGTCAGTGTCAGGGGCAAGTCGTTTTAAACCATAGTTAAATAATGTCGGGGTTTCGCGACTCGGCATTCACTCTTCCAATAAACTTTACCTTCGTAGCCCCAAGTCGCGAAATTACGATATTAACGAAATCATGATATTAATTAAACACTGATTAATTAAACATTTAATCCGGATCACATTTTTGCTTAACTAGATCGCATCATCGCGATCTCGAATTTTAAGGGCTCGAAAGATAGAAGTGAAATTTTCTGATACGGCGAACGCCGAAAAAGGTGATTAAAGTTTAAAGAAAACCTAATTAAAGAAGCCAAGCCAGATTAATCAGTGCATTAATACAAATATTAACATGCACCATCTATGGGTTAAATTTAAATATTTTTGCGCCAACTTGTGTCACGACCTGTCAAAATTTATAGCATTTATTTGAAGTGATAGGTGAAGATATTTGTTTTTATTGCTAAATATTTCTCAAAAAACAATTTGACCGTTCTGTTCGTAAGGACGTCGGGGTTTTAAATGGTCAAGATATAGAGTTCTTTCTCTCATTGTTTCAAATTTCATTGCTATCTTGCGCAAAGAAGCTTCTCACCAGGCTAATTTATGTATGTATAAACATTTTTACTGCAGGAGAGCTAAGTCAGAGTCCTCTATCATGGCCCCACGAAAAGCTTCCAAGGCAATTGCTGAGAGTTCAGGGCAAGGCTCAGATACTGTTTCCAATACTTCACCTCGAAGTGTTGATTCTGTCAGAACCTGGTCATACGTCTTTGAGGTTCTTCAGTCCGAATTGGTGAATTGTTCAGATGTCTCCAATGATAATGAGAAGGACGATTTGGCCACCAAATACAAAATCGTCGTTCAATCAGAAATGCATAAGATAGCAGCCAGGCCACGACTCCTTCCATATTATGATATGATCCGATGAGCATCAGATCATGTGGATATCCCAACCAGAACCACTATCAACGAGCAAAAGGTGACCATTGGGACTTTCAGACCAGAACATTTGCAGGTGATGTACCAATTGTCACCCACACCAAACTTCTCACACAACGTCGAGTTTCTGGAAGGTTTTAAGCAGAAAGAATGCGAGCAATACGGCAGAAGCCTGTCTGATCTGATCAAAGATTGGGTCTCACACCCCACAAAGTTCAGGGCGAACGGTAACGGAGTTTATTCAATCTCTTCCCTAGAACCGCAATTCAAATATATAGCAATGATGACATGTAGTTTGTACGGGAAGGACACCACACATTTTTTCCTCTTGTGGGTGCCTTTGATTCATACAGTTGTTGAAGGTTGTTCCTTCGACTGGGCCAAATTGTTATCCGACAAGTTAACCAACCGGATTACTGAATACCGGATGCAGAAGGCAAGTGGGAAGGCCGCTTCATTTTTTATGTCCGCCTACATCATGGATGTTGTTTGTTTCATGACGCCTTTTCATTTAATGAGCTGGAGTTGGACTCCATTTGAGGCTGAGACTATCCATGTCTACCGCTCAAAACTCTAGGAAGATAAGGCTACAGAGTTCATGTCTACATCTTCGGCAACCCACCGCTCAGGATTTCAGATAGCATTGCCATCAACTTGAGCAATGTGATCGACTGGTACGTAGAGGTGGAATTTTAATACATTAGGGTATTCGGTACCTCTATCCTCCCTATGATCTGCCATTATTCATACTGGATAGGCTAGTTTGTTGCGAAATCGCTAGGCAAACTGTGATTGGTGGCATCAGTAAAGAGCTTAAAGGATTTTCAAAGAAGGTATGGTCGCCATTCCCCATTCATTTGAATGCTTATTCTTTATTAGATTTCGGACATGCAAAAGCCAAGGCAGCGGCTTTGGAGGATATTAAATTGGTCCACATTGAGTTCAAGAAGCACGACCCACACAGGATCGTGGGAAATCACATGGTGAGTTGTGGCCTTAAAATGTATGAACATGAGCATTCGCCTCATGATGACGTCTTCCGAGGAGCAAGATCCTATGTTGAGGTTCTCAGTCAGATTCAAACTCTGTCGCCCGAGGAGAGGATTTATTTCTTCAAATTTCAGGAACATGGACGAAGCTTCCTTCCCCCCAGTCTTACAGGGTAAGAACTCGCCAACTGCAGATGTACAGAAAACGGAGGTCAAAGGCTCCAAAGATTTAGGACCTGACCAAGAGGAACACCAGGAAAAGAAGAAACAAACCGGAGGCCCGAAACAAGAAGCCGAAATCCCCAACCTTTCAAGCGAGCCAGCCTCGGCTTTTACCTTGGGGAAATCATCCAAGCAGATCGGCAACCCCATCGTTTATGTTACTCCCCTACAGTCTACAAAGGGGATCCCAGACGTAGGTTGGATTTTCGGTGAGGAACTAACGCCTATAACTGTGGAAGAGTTGCCTTCGAATGAATTTTTCTTCGATAAGAAGAGAAAGGTCGTTGTGAGACAAGAACTTTATCAAGAAGTAGGCAAGGTAGCCAAGAAATTTAAAATCCTTGCTGATGGCAAAGCCATGAAAAAAGAGGAATTTGCAACTCAGATAGCAGGGACGTTGGGGGCTTTTGCTACAGCCAACCAATTTTCTGTCAAGTCCCTAAAAGAATAGTTGAAGCGAAAAAACCACTTGATCAAAACATTGGAGGATAAGTTGGCCACAACAGAGGCAGTTGCCAAAGATCAGGAGAACACAGGTATAGAGCAAGCTAGAGCAGCTGATCAAAAAGAAATTGAACGGCTCAAGTCTAATCTCAAACAAACACAACAGGCGGCCCAGACCAGCCAATCACAGATAAGCCAGCAAGAGGAGTTATAGGGCAATTACAGGCCAAATTAAATTTCGTCGAAAGCCATATGATAGATATCGGGATATTCCAATCCCAAGCCATAGAAATCCTAAAAAGAGTGTCGGCAGCTCGGCAAGGTTTACTTGCTAAAGTGGAAACTATTCAAAATCACTGCCAACTCATTGATCAAGTACTGGAAAACATCTCCTTCAGAGAAAAAGAAGTTGGGGCGGCTCAGGAGGTTGTTATAGCCACGAAAAAAAAGGAAATGGGCAGTAGTTCCAAGCTCTCCATCCTAGAGCAGACCCGAGGTAACATCTTGTTGAAGGCATGGGAGCGTAACATATCAGAAGGAAGACAATGAGCTAAAGAGGTAGGAAAATCTTGTGAAGAAACTTCTGGCTTCATAGATAGGAGGTTGTTGGATCTCGATAGTGAAAATAACATTGAGGCACTGGGCCAGATTAACATAGCCAAGCACCTGCTCAATATCAAGGAGAATGAGGAAAGAGAATTGGTTGAAATATCACAGATAACCCAGACGGATATAATCCAAGTATATAAATGGCTAATAAAACCAAGTGTACATTTATGTTCTATCAGCGCCAAAGACCGACAGGTAGAAGGGAAATTGCCACAATTAGTGAAGGATTATTACACTTTTGAGGCAAATAATCAAACAGAACCTTCCAGGTTGATAGCCCAGTTGGAGGAGAAGTGCATCACTTGCACCGAGCATACGAAGGGGAAGGTTTTCGGTATCAAAAAATGACAAGTGTCTGCCTGTTATATTTTCAGAACTCGAAGAGCAAAGAAAGGAAGGCGTTCGAGTTGCCCGAAAGAAGGACAGAGACAAAGAATTGAAACGTTTAATCTCTTTTTTTTTTGTAACTGAAAATGCTCCTGGAACGATTGAACTTCCAACATGTAGAAGTTTGTATAAATATGAAATTAGAAGAAATAAAAAAGGGGCTGGACCTTTTTGGTCGATTGTAATAGAGACTATATCCTTTTGAGAATTAATACAAAGCACTCTGAAGACTCCTGATTTCATCAAGACTGTGTTATGATTTTGTTTCCTGTGTGATTTCATATTCAATTTCATTTCTCTTATATATGTCTAATGAATGTTTCATTGCAATTTAGTAAAACCTCTATTATGGTGATCAATTTTTAGTCGTCTATATCGTTTACAGTTTTTCCTCTGTATCAGCTATTAGCGGGTACAAGACCTGTGAACCCTTTAGATTGTCATATTTTATGCTTCGTCAGATTTCTTCTTATCTTATTTTCTTCTTCTGTTTACAAGGTGATATTCTCCCTTGATAGGAGTCTCGCGTTATAGACAGCTTAATGTTTTTCTCACATTTCATACACCATTTATTTAAAATATAACTCAGTTACGGGAAAAGGCCTTTGGTTTGCACTTTATCTTTAATATTGGATTCAAAAGTTCTCTTTTATAAGATCAAATTGATACAGCATCAAAAACCTTGAACTCTCCTTTAATTTTTCTGTTCCTCTATGACTGTCCCCGTTGTAAGATAGCCTAATATTGAACCCGTCTTATCAGACCAAACCCATATCGCTTTAAACATTTTCGATACCATCCTTAAAACAGCCACCACCCAGGTAGAACTTGAACGTTCATGGGCCGCAATTGAAACGGGATATAAACATCCAGGAATAGTTGGAAGCGAGACAGCGACAACCTGGAAATCAACCTTAGCTTCCTTTCCCGAAAGTTGACTCTTCTCCCTTTTTTATCCTCTACTCACTTTCGGATGCCTAGACACTGTACTTTATAAGCCTTAAGCATAGACTCTGGAACAACATCTTTCTGGCGCCGTTGTCGGGGACGAAGTTACGAAACCTTTTCCCTGGGAAGAACGACAATTTTGCAAGTTTCACCCTTTTATAGTGAACAAAGAGTGAACACCTTATAAAGGATTTTATTATCTTTCACTTGGCAACTCCATGTTTAAATAAGTTGGCATCTGGTCAAAGGAATACCAAACAAAACTCGGAGGGTAAACAGAACATGCACATTTTCGATCCCAAAAAAATATTGAAAACTAGAGGTTCCCTTAAGCCAGCCACTGCAGTCTATCAGCTTAAGTACCCACAATCTAATACCAAGAGTTTCGTTGAACCTTAAACTTTGCACAATCCCCTCCCTGAAACCATCAACTTAACTTTAACTCTCTCTGAGGTTAAAAGTGAAATCCATCTGACAACCTTTGGCGTACACAAAGGTAAAAACCTCGCAGTGAATTTATCAGAGATCGATATCTCACCGACTCTTCAGTTAGATTTTATGACCCCACCAAGTCTCGAAGAGTATACCGTATACTCAAATTCCACACCCGCGGGTTCCCCCGATTACATCTCTTGCAAATCCAAAGAGCCAAGCCCTCACATCTCTTTTCACTCGTCTTCTCTTTTCTCATCTCTCGAAGAAAATAGAAATTCGCTTTTAGTCTTCCAGAACCCTCTATATAACACACATTTTCCCTATCCAGTAGTACCGATGGCGCCCGCCGGAGGAGGAGGTGGAATGGCTCCAGGAGGACGAGCGGGAGGACAAGCGCCTCCCCCGCCTCTCAGGGTTTTCGCTAAAGTAGCTGCAAGATATGCACCTTTGGTCTTTCCCGTCCCTCTCCACGACCTTCCTGAAAATTACATAAAAAACTTACCTAAATTTACAGGGGAAGGGGACTTGACCGCAGCCGAACATATAAACTTCTTTGATTATTTCGTCAATATCCTAGGCCTCGAGCACGAAGACGTATATTCGAGATTGTTTGTTCATACTTTTGAAGGACAGGTACGAACCTGGTTTCGAAGTCTACCCGCAGGATCTATATTATCCTATGATGCCCTAGAAGACTCCTTTCTTATACAATGGGGCAAAAGGAAAGACCATTTGTATTATTTGACAGAGTTCGGCTCTTTAAAGAAAAAGACTTCAGAAACTGTTATGGAATTCATTCAAAGATTTAACAAATTATATAATAAGATCTCGGTCTAAGTTAAACCATCCCAACCTGCAGCCAAGGTAACCTTTGCAGGAGCTTTCGAACCCGATTTCGCACTTATTTTGAGAGAAAGGAGGGGGGCTACCCTAACCCGAATGCAAGATGATGCCATATAAATCGAATCTAATATGATGGCTTCTGGCAATTGAAAACCAAGTTAGAAATGGGAAACCGAGAAAACAAACATTTTAGGGAACAAGCGGGACCCTCAGGGTCAAATAGATCCACAGACGACAAAATGGATTGTATGGCTAAGATAATTAAGGAGTTATCGAATAAGATTTCCAGAATGGAGCTAGATCAATCTAAATCCGATCCTTTCGTTAAGAGGGAATTCAGAAGAAACCCCAATCCTCAAAATCAACAAAGGCAGATTAAAAATGAAGACCAGAAAATTCAAACCCCTTTAAAAAATGAAAAATTTATAGGAGGAAATGACCTGCAAGATTTCGAAGATTTGGATGAATATGTGACAAATTTGGGTGACAACTGCACATAGCCTTACTTAACTAAAGAATATTACAAGAAGTCCTTGAACACTCAACAACCGTCAAATAAAGATGAGGACATAAACAACACCAATGTTTCTGGCTATCAAGAAATAATTGATTCTATAATGGCTGAGGTCCAACCGAGATATAACCTGAGGTCTAAAAACAAACCTGCATTGACTCCTCAACCCAAGAAAATTCTCCCTAGAGATGAAGTATATGAGCCCGCCCCAAAAGAGACCGAGACATATAATAGAAAAATAAAAGGGTCAGACTCGCTAGATCCCAAAGTAAAGGAGGTTGAGACCCAAACAAAGGAAACCAAGATAGCTGAAACACATATACCGGTAGATAAAATCACGGGTGATAAATTAGCACAAACAAATAAATTGGAAAAGAAGGAGTCTGGGGTTTCAACCAAAGAAACGGACAAAGGTAGTGGAGGGTTTAGCCTCGAAAATGAGATAAATAAGATAAAAATACCAATCCCTCTGGTAGAATTAGCGAAGAATCATGTATATCGGAAGCAGATGACCAAAGCGATAGATTTTTAGGAGCTAGAAAGTCACTCTGACGTGATAAACTTGGAAGATGATAAGCCCAATATCACTTTTGGTCCACATTTCAAGGGTGCCAGAGACACTGTAGCTCCTTTCTATATCACTTTGAATGTGCATGATCGACTACTGCATAACAGCATGCTAGACTCTGGGGCCTCACATAATGTGATGCCCAAAACTATTATGGATAGACTAGGCCTCGAGATCACCAGGCCCTATGGAGATCTATACTCTTTCAATTCAAGAAGATTTAAGTTCATGGGTATGATAAAAGATTTAGTAGTCACTCTTGCGCAGGTCCCAGTGAAAAGCGTCTTGATGGATGTGGTTATTGTCGATATACCCCCGAAGTATGGCTTACTGCTATCTAAGTCGTGGGGAGCCAAGCTGGGTGGGTCTCTTCAACTAGACATGACCTACACCACAATCCCTGTGTTTGGTGGACAACTTACTCGATTATACAGGGAAACAAGTCTAACCTACACAGTGAGCGACCCTCAGAATCCTAACAATTTTCTTGTTTATATTGTTGATCAAGATCTAGGAAATTGTATTATGTCTTTTGATGATGATGTAAATAGCTATGCATAAGAGAATTGCTTAGAAAATAATGAATCAGGAAAGACATATGAAAATATGCATAGCACAGGGATTTGGAAAAAAAAATTTGATGGTGCCATGTCATGTGAAGGAGCGGGTACAGGAGTACTTTTTGTGGCACCTCAAAACGAATTTGTTATCCCTTTCTCTTACAGGCTTCAGTGGGACATAGACTACACCAATAACATCTGTGAGCACGAAGCCTTAGTCTTAGGGTTGGAAGATGCCAGGAATTTGAACATAAAGAACCTAGAAGTTTACGGGGATGCAGAGTTGATAGTGAAACAGATAAATCGGGACTACCAGGCCAAGCACCCAAGATTGAGATCTTACAGAAATTGCACCTGGGATCTTATAGAAAATTTATTTTCATTGATAAAGGTTCATTTCATCCCACGGGCCGAAAACCAGCAAGCTGATTCACTAGCCAAAGCGGCTTCAACTTTCGTACCCCCCACCATTTTCAAATTAAAGTACCACATAGAGGTAAGGCATAGACCATCCATACCAAACAATATACAACACTGGCAGGTTTTCGAGGACAACGAACAGATCAGAAAATTCCTGGAAATGGTAGGTGATTTCTCTGAAACCCACATTGACCAGAAGGACCAAAATGATCATACCTGGATTATGGAGGAGGGAGAGGATCCTCAGGAGTTCCAAGAAAAAATTGTTAACCATCGCATGTTGGTTTTAAAGAACAATCAGATTCCAAAGGGACTAATCCCCCTGGAGATACTTTTCGATCAGAATGACATGCCCTTAAAATCCACTATGCAACCCCGACCAGAGGAGGTTGAAGACTACGACATAGGGACAAAAGAGGAGCCTAAGATGGTAAAAATATCAAAATACCTTCCTCTTGAGGTAAAAAACAAGTATAAAGACTTACTCGCGCGGTATAAAGACGTTTTCGCTTGGTCTTACGAAGAACTGAGAACCTACGACACCACTGTGATCGAACACAAGATACCCCTAAAGCCTGGTGTCAAACCCTTTACACAAAAGCTTAGACAAATCAACCCTATCTTATTGCCCATGGTCGAAAGGGACGTTAAGAAGCTCTTGGATGCAAAGATAATAGTACCACTAAGATACTCTGATTGGGTAGCAAACCTGGTCCCGGTTAGAAAGAAGAATGGGGAGATTAGACTGTGTGTCGATTTTAGAAATCTAAATAAGTCCTCCCTCAAAAACAACTACCCTCTGCCCAAAATGGATCACTTATTAGAAAAGGTAGTTGGGGAAAATAGGATGTCGATGATCGACGGTTTCTCCGGGTACAATCAAATTGCCGTAAATGAACATGATAAAGAAAAAACAACCTTCACTACCCCTTGGGGTACATTCATGTACGATAAGATGCCTTTTGGTCTAATGAATGCAGGTGCCACCTTCCAACGTGCTATGGTATCGCTTTCATTGAAGAAAGAGACAAGTTCATGGTTATCTATCTCAATGATCTAACCGTTTTTTTTAAATCTAACGAGGATCATTTGATCCATCTCAAGCAAACGTTTGAAAAATGTCGCAGGTTTGGTCTGTCTTTAAACCCCAAAAAGTCTCACTTTTCCATGCAAGAAGGTAAACTCTTGGGCCATATTGTGTCTCGAGATGGAATTAAAATTGATCCTAGCAGGGTTGAAGCTATAGACACTATAAATATTCCTAGAAATATAAAATAAATTTAGTCATTCTTAGGAAAGATAAATTTTTTGAGGAGGTTTATCCCAAACTTTGCTGAAATTGTGAAATTGATCACAAATATGTTAAAGAAAAACAGCGAAGTGAAATGGACAGCAGAGGCCAAAGAATCGTTTGCACGCATCAAGAAGGTTATAAGCAAGGCACCTGTACTGGCAAGCCCTAACTATCTAAAGGATTTTCTTATTTTCTCTTTCGCCTCCTAACATACAATTGTCGCGGTACTCCTCCAAAAAAATGAAGAAGGTTTCGAACAACCGATAGCTTTTTTCAGCAAAAGTCTCAGAGACGTTGAACTCAAATACGATATAATGGAAAAACAAGCGTACGCTATGGTGAAGGCATTAAAGGTTTTCAGAACTTACGTGTTTCATTCCAAGGTAATCGCGTACATATCTACCAACTCCGTAAAAGATATTTTGGTTCAGTCTAATAGTGACGGTAAAAGGGGACGGTGACTCGCTAAAATCCAAGAATTTGATCTGGAGATAAAATCGACGAGACTAATAAAGGGACAAGGTTTGGATAAACTCTTAGCTTAATCAAATTTCAGAGCCCTCGGTATAAATAGCCTACAGGGATATGAAGAGGGTGAGAACATGAATGAGCTCGATGAGCAAACAAGTGCAATCAGAATCAAAGAAAAGTTTGCATCCTCTGATTGGTACAAAAACATAGTGTCATACCTGCTGACCTTGAAATGCCCAGGTGATTTATCCCCATCCAAAGCCAAGACGCTAAAACTACATGCGGTCAAGTACTGTATATCGGAAAGTCAATTGTATTGGAAGGATCCACTTGGCTTCTTGTTGGTTTGTTTGGTTGACTCGGAAACAGAGAAGGTCATAAGCAAATTTCACGAAGGGGTGTGCAGGGGACATCACGCTTGGAGGGCGACAGCTTATAAGATCCTAGGGGCAGTGTATAATTGGCCAAAACTTTTCTCATACGTCAATGCCAAAGTCAGAACCTACAACCCTTGCCAATTGTTCGCAGGCAAGCATAAACTCACAGCGCTACCGTTAGTCCCAGACAAAACAGGGGCTCCTTTTCTGCAGTGGGGACTATATTTTATTGGCGAAATTAACCCCCATTCTAACGCTCAACACAAATGGATCCTGACTGCCACATATTACTTCACTAAATGGGTGGAGGCTATTCCAAACAAAAGGGAAATAGATTCGGTGGTGATAGATTTCCTAGAAGAAAACATTTTGTCTAGATTCGGCTGCCCCCGAAAGATAGTCACAGATAATGCCCAGGCTTTTAAATCTATGGCTATGATCAGTTTTTGCCAAAAATACAATATCATTCTCGGCCATTCCACGGCATATTACCCACAAGGAAATGGACTAGTCAAGTCTTCAAACAAGAGTCTGATCAATGTAATTAAGAAAGTGTTGAACGAGAACAAAAAATCTTGGCACGTGCATTTGAAATATGCTTTATGGGCAAACCAGATAGGCACAAAAAAATCTATTAGCATTGTTATCGCTCAGTTTGTAGTTTAGGTCAAGTAGCTGAAGGGTAAGGGTCAAACTGGCGTAACAGGAGCTTCCCCACCCACTGTCACCTCGATGGGGGGCTCTTTCTATTTAGGGTGGCTAAGCCCAAGGGAGACGTCCCTGTCAATCTGGGGTTTTGAAAGGTAAAGGATTAAAGGATTAAGGCAAGTTTTCCCTTCACAGATTACCGCCAAGAAGATATTCAAACGAAGAAAAACCACAAAAGAGGCACCTGCTTGCGAGACAAGACAACAATGACACTAGTATATGCAATAGTGGTTAAAAACTTCATTAGTCAATGAATATCAATATTTAAGGTACATGAGCATAATCAGCAGTAAATATTGACGAAGTCAATGTTTGCAATAATGACAATGGCAATATAAAGTCACTTGTCAATAAATACCAGAATGATATAACATCCAATGAAAAAGATCAATCCTTGAATTAACTCAATGCATTAAACATCATCAAATGCTCATATATAAACGTAGTTGCGTCAACATCCTAGAAGTGATGTCAGGCTTCTTTTAGGGTTAGTATAATAGACAAAGAGGTCAACGTTTTGCAAATAAGCCAATGAAATTTACCAATATATCAATGTCTATCATTAGATGACCAAGCCACAGTGTTTTCTATCAACCAAAAGCTCAAATAAGGCATGACGTCATCATCAATTTCTAGGTTAGTAGATGTTAGGGTTAGTTAGGGTTTCAAAGTTGAGAGTTTTGAAAGATTGTTTTGGCACAACAAGCTCAACGTTGGAGAGAAAAAACAGTGCCTTAGGGTATTATGGAGTCAAAAGTAAGAGCAAGATCTCAGGAGGATCAAAATCTAAATACTAGAGAGTTAGGTTCTATGGTGCTGCAATAGCAGGGCCCTAGAATCAAAACCCTAAGGGAAGGAGGCTCATTCCGGTGTTGCTTAAGAAAGGCCTCATGCTCCTTCCTCTTTCTTTAAATATTCTTGGCAAAACAAATAGCTTCAAAATACAAATCTAAGGGAGAAAAGTGTTGCAAGAGCAAGGCTCTTCAAACCCTAAAAGTTAGAACCCTAGGTGTAGAATCAACTAGGCCTAGGACGTCACCTTTATTCAATCTATATCTCAAAGCTAACTCAAAAAAAGGATGATTAGTGTAGCAACGGCTAGGATATATCTTCCTTAATCAATGGCTAAAACAAGTTTCTCAATCATGGGGAAATATAGCAAGGACCTACTTGTGTGCTTGCTACCTAGGGTTTCAAGATTAAGCAATATAATAGCAATGTAATAGCAAATGTAAGAGATTTAGCCTACAACCATTCATTCAAGAAGTTTTGCATGAAAAATACACTTACAAATCATGAAGAATGCTCATCATGCCCTAGTTGTAAACCTTCCAATGAGAGAAACACCATAAAAATGCCAAGAAGAATCCTCCACAAGAGTTGTGCCTCACTTCCAAGAGCCAAAATACCAAGACAAAGACTAAAAGTGTATCTCTCACAAGAGAGTGAGTTATATTTAAAATGAGGTCCAACGTCCTCTATTTATATCAATCTTATGACCTTTAATTTTAAAAATAGGTCATTAAAATAGTCGACAAGGCTGACTAACAATTTTACACTATTTTTACATTAATCTGCTAGAAAATGTCATAATATGAGCTAAAAGGGGGACGTCAAGCCCTTCTGAGGGAGACATTGGCCCTTTTTGGGCAAGCTCAACATCCAGAAATCCAAACATTGGCCCTTCTAGGGCTCCTCCAAGCTGCCACACGTGCCAAATTCCCTCAGCACCCTGCCACACACTCCAGACAATGTCCATCTCTCTCAAGTGACGTCATGTCCATCAAAAGAAAGCGTCCCATCTGCAGTGGGTGATTCCCCCTAGGTCGGGCTCTGCCAAAGTGTCCTGGGTGGAACGTCCTTCTTCCTTCTCGTGTAGTGGCTCATCACAATGTTGTCTTGTCTCTGCCATCCCAGCAACCATCTGATGGGCTCTTCAGCCCCATGGAGGATCGAACTAATCATATCCCCATGTGTACCGGTCCACTGGTACCTATCCGTCGGGTATGGTCCTGCACATCAAAAACTACGCCCTCCATGGGCTCATCAGTCCTCGATATCATAGCAATGCCAATCATGTTTCATCATTAAATTTATCAAATACATGCATAAAACCCCTAACATATCTTCTAAGAGCTCAAAGACATTACACACATATACTATACAAAGTTGAAGAAACAAATAGAACAACCTATTGGGCTAATATCCACAAGAAAAGGAAAGTTCCCACAAAGGATCATTCAAGCCATGTTTATGAAGTGATGTGGTTTGGGGATGTCCAGTCACAGTAAGACCAGGGGCAAGTGTTGTCTGTGGGTGCCTTTGTAGGAGGTGAGTTGTACCCGTCATGGATGCACTTTTTCCTAGCCCCTTTATTGCCTTTATTTATTTATTGCTTTTCTTTCTTTTTACTTCAAGGTCTGACCAGAGGACACTGCCT
>JASDQU010585811.1:37072-47361 GCA_032191745.1 Picea mariana | reverse complement strand
TACCTCTTGGGAAGAAAATTTGTACTTATGACAGATCACTGTGGATTATGGTATTTGTTCGACCAACCAAAGCTCAATGCTAGACAAGCTAGATGGATGGCCCTCCTTAGCGAATTTGATTTTGAAATCAAACACATCAAAGGGAAGGAAAATAGGGTGGCCGATGCCCTTAGCAAAAGCATGAAAATGATTCACCTGGCAGCAGTGAGTACCTGTGAGACAGATGTCAAGAACATAGTCAAAAATGCACAAGAAACAGATTCCTTCGTTCAGATTGTGACCCTATACCTACAGCAAGAACCCGCTAGAGAAAAATATGAAGGCTACCAGATGACCGAAGGAGGTCTGCTCACTTACAGAGATAGACTATACATTCCAAATTGTGACGAATTGAAGAGGTTCATTATGGATGAACTACATAAAAGACCATACATTGGTCAGGTCAATCCTGCTCTCGGTATTTTATGTCTAGGACATGTGGGCCTCGAGACATGATTTCCTAATTATCACTAGATATCGGGGATAACAAGCACCTCTCCTTTCCAAATGGTGTACGGAACTGACGTGGTATTACCCATAAACCTGGTGCTTCCCGTAATGAAACTGTGGCAAGATGAGAAAGAAGAACCAAATCATGTCACAAGAAGGATAAACCAGTTGATCGAAGTACAACAACATAGGGTCGAAGTGGACGAAAGGTTGCAAAAATACCAAGACGACATGAAAACATTATTCGACCGAAAGGTAAAGGACAGAGAGTTTCTCCCTGGCGATTTGGTCTTGAAATGGGATGCTAGAAAGGAAGATTTGGCGAAACACGATAAATTCGATCATATCTGGTACGAACCATTCAAAGTCGCAGCTCCCGAAGGAAAAAAATCGTTTCTATTAGAAAACCTGGACAGTAAAATTTTCAACGCCCCTGTCAATGGGCGTTATTTAAAACACTATATGCAATAATTGGTCCCAAAAATTTCCATTTTATATATTGGTTTATATTTGCTTTCTATTTCATAATTTCTTTTGGGTAAGTTTACTTTCACCTCTAATTAATTAGGTCAGTGATTTTTGTAGAAGTAGAGATACGAAATTTTCAATACATTCAACTCTTTTAAAAGTCACTCTTCGTGTTTACAGGATTTTGGCTTGCAGCCTAAATGAGTGAAAGGAGCAAAGAGAGTCATATATTGGAGACTAAATTCGCTGAAAACAGGTGATAGAAAAGGTTTTCGGTTATTTTAAAATGGTAAGGCAAAGGTACAAAATCCTAAGAACTTTTCTTTTCTTTTAACGAAGGTCTCTAAAGCACCGTAATGATCTCATAAATATGATGTTTTCGCTTGACTGGTGATTAAAAGAATTACTCCTTACTCTGGGTCCTAAAAGTTTCACCTAGACAAAGATAGGAGGTAATTAAAATAAGCTGAGAAAATAAAGCATTTTCAGAGAAGGGTCCCAAAAGTCAGTTTTAGTTTATGATCCCTGTGTTCTGAATCCCAGATCTCTCTCCGTCACCTTTTTCTGTCTGCAAACATACCTTCTTAAAAAAACAAGCTTCTTTCTGGGTTCTATACATAGGGAGAAGAGATTATGTTTTAGCTTTGGAAGTTGTAAAGCAGATTTCAGAAAGTAAGCCAGTCTTCACAAACACTCAGTCTCTTACTAAACAAAGATATGCGTAGGTTGATCCTAACTCTTCTAGATTTTTTAACAGTTTCGAAGGATTGAGGCTTGCTCGAAGGAAGGCCCCTGGAAATAATCTTTCCCTTTTTCCCTGCAGGCTAAGGTGTTTTGAAAGTTAAGGGAAGGTTGGTACCGAGTAATCAAAGTAAGTTGACAGACCTCCACTGCAAATATTACACAAATATCATCCCTCATACAAACTGATTGCCCCCACTTCGTGTTCTAAAAAGTAAATTATAAGACAGATGGTGAAAGGAAATTCAGAAATGATTGCCCTCGTCTCACCATTTAAATGCATAAATATATTCCGAAGTGGTGAAAGGAAATTCAGTAAAAAGGGCCAGATAACTTCACCAGGGTATTGAACAGGCTCGCTGGTAGTGAAGCAATGTCTGAGATATATGTAAGGTTGTTATACATGAATCTCATTCTACTCTGGTAAACAACTTTCTCGAAATCGGATCTGCATCCTAAGTTCAGACAGGGCTCCCCAATTAAAAACATGTAATAAACTTCGTTTGATGCAAGCCAAAAACCACAAGATCTGTTGGATTTCCTACGACTGTTTTGATTTTCTTAACCCAGACCTAAATTCAGTAACGAGAAAGAGAAACTCATGAAAGGGACTATAACTAAGTTTGAAACATATTTGAGTGTTGAAAATCTTTTCAGAAGTAAAAGACGAAATCTCTTCTTCCCTCTGTATCCCCTTTCCTTAAGCAAGTTTCGTAGAAGTAAAACCAATGACTCCATTTACCCAATACAGGCACATGGTCTATTGTTCTTCTCATCTCGTAGGGAGACAAGATCCCTAGTTGGAGCCTATGTTGGAGCCGCCTTTTTTAACTAGTTTAAATGTAATTCTTAAAATCAAAAGTTGGCCTTTAAGTTATCTTTTACTTCATGACCTTTACCCACTGAAAATATCAGTAGTCCCGATATGCGAAGTGGCAATGGTCGTTGTACTCTTAAGCCATTTCCATTTAATCGTTGAGCGAGCTTTTTCACTTTTCTATACCTCGCGATATCGCATTTCGGGAGTTACAAGTCACATTGTTTCCAAGCCCCAATGCGCGAAGTCACAAAACAACCTTGAAAGCTTACCCAGGATAGCGCCGAGAGTAAAGTTCCTTAAACCTTAGTTAAGTGTTGTCGGGATTTTGTGTCTCGACGATCACCCTCCCCAAAAGTCTTACCGGCATAACTCCGATAGGCGAAGTTGCGAAATAGTTTCAAAAGTTACCCGGGTTAGTGTCAGGGGTAAGTAGTTTTAAACCATAGTTAAATAATGTCATGGTTCCGCGACTCGACATTCACTCTTCCAAGAAACTTTAGCTTCGTAGCCCCGAGTCGCGAAATCACGATATTCACGAAATCATGATATTAACTAAATCACGATATTAATTAAACACTTAATCTGGATCACGTTTTTAAATAACTAGATCGTGTCATCACGATCTCGGATTTTAAGGGCTCGAAAGATAGAAGTGAAATCTCTCGATACGGCGAACGCCGAAAAAGGTGATTAAAGTTTAAAGAAAACCTAATTAAAGAATCTAAGCCAGATTAATCAGTGCATTAATACAAATATTAACACGCACCATCTACGGGTTTAATTTAAATGTTTTTGCGCCAACTTGTGTCACGACCCGTCAAAATTTATAGCATTTATTTGAAGTGATAGGTGAAGATATTTGTTTTCATTACTAAATCTTTCTCAAAAAATGATTTGACCATTCTGTTCATAAGGACGTCGGGGTTTTAAATGGTCGAGATATAGAATTATTTCTCTCATTGTTTCAAATTTCATTGCTATCTTGCACAAAGAAGCTTCTCACCAGGCTAATTTCTGTATGTATACACATTTTTACTGCAGGAGAGCTAAGTCAGAGTCCTCTATCATGGCCCCACGAAAAGCTTCCAAGGCAATTGCTGAGAGTTCAGGGCAAGGCTTAGATATTGTTTTCGATACTTCACCTCAAAGTGTTGATTCTGTAAGAACCTGGTCATACGTCTCTGAGTTTCTTCAGTCCGAATTGGTGAACTGTTCAGATGACTCTAGTGATAATGAGAAGGACGATTTGGCCACCAAATACAAAATCGTTGTTCAATCAGAGATGCATAAAATAGCGGCCAGGCCACGACTCCTTCCATATTATGATATGATCCGATGGGCATTAGATCATGTGGATATCCTGACAATAACCATTATCAGCGAGCAAAAGGTGACCATTGGGACTTTCAGATCAGAACATTTGTAGGTGATGTACCAATTGTCACCCACACCAAACTTCTCACACAACACCAATTTTCTAGAAGGTTTTAAGCAGAAAGAATGCGAGCAATACGGCAGAAGCCTATTTGATCTGATCAAATATTGGGTCTCGCACCCCGCAAAGTTCAAGGCGGACGGTAACGGAGTTTATTCAATCTCTTCCCTGGAACCGCAATTCAAATATATAGCAATGATGACATGTAGGTTGTACGGGAAGGAGGCCACCACACATTTTTTCCTCTTGTGGGTGCCTTTGATTTATATAGTCGCTGAAAGTTGTTCCTTCGACTGGGCCAAATTGTTATCCGACAGTTTAACCAGCCGGATTACTGAATACTGGATGCAGAAGGCGAGTGGGAAGGCCACTTCATTTTTTATGTCCGCCTACATCATGGATGTTGCTTGTTTCATGACGCCTTTCCCTTTAATGAGCTGGAGTTGGACTCCATCTGAGGCTGAGCCTATCCATGTCTACCACTCAAAACTCTGGAAAGATAAGCCTACAAAGTTCATATACGAAATTTTCAATTGGGTAATGGTACCAATGCATTCTACATCTTCGGCAACCCACCACTCGGGATTTTAGATAGCATTGCCATCAACTTGAGCAATGTGGCCGACTGATACGTAGAGGCGGAATTTTCATACATTAGGGTTTTTGGCACCTTTGTTCCTCCCTATTCTCTGCCATTATTCATACCGAATAGGCTGGTTTGTCACGAAATCGCTAGGCAAACTGTGATTGGTGGCATAAGTAAAGAGCTTAAAGGATTTTCAAAGAAGGTATGGTCGCCCTTCCCCATTCATTTGAATACTTATTCTTTATTAGATTTCGGACATGCAAAAGTTGAGGCAGCGGCTTTGGAGGATATTAAATTGGTCCACATTGAGTTCAAGAAGCACGACCCACACAGGATCGTGGGAAATCACATGGCGAGTTGTGGCCTTAAAAGGTATGAACATGAGCATTCGCCTCATGATGACGTCTTCCGAGGAGCGAGATCCTGTGTTGAGGTTCGCAATCAGATTCAAACTCTGTCGCCCGAGGAGAGGATTAATTTCTTCAAATTTCAGGAACATCGACGAAGCTTCCTTCCCCCAGTCTTACAGGGTAAGAACCCACTAACTGCAAATGTACAGAAAACGGAGGTCAAAGGATCCAAAGATTTGAGACCTGACCAAGAGGAACACCAGGAAAATAAGAAACAAACCGGAGGCCCGAAACAAGAAGCTGAAATCCCCAACCCTTCAAGCGAGCCAACCTCGACTGTTACCCCAGGGAAATCATCCAAGCAGATCAGCAGCCCCATCATTTCTGTTACTCCCCTACAGTCCACAAAGGGGATCCCAGATGCAGGTTGGATTTTCGACGAGGAACTAACGCCTATAACTGTGGAAGAGTTGCCTCTGGATGAATTTTTCTTCGATAAGAAGAGAAAGGCCATTGTGAGACAAGAACTTTATCAAGAAGCAGGCAAGGTAGCCAAGAAATTTAAAATCCTTGCTGATGGCAGAGCCATGAAGAAAGAGGAATTTGCAACTCAGATAGCAGGGACGTTGGGGGATTTTGCTACAACCAACCAATTTTCTGTCGAGTCCCTAAAAGAACAGTTGAAGCGAAAAAACTGCTTGATCAAAACATTGGAGGATAAGTTGGCCACAACAGAGACAATTGCCAGAGATCAGGCGAACACAGGTATAAAGCAAGCTAGAGCAGCTGATCAAAAATAAATCGAGCAGCTCAAGTTCGATCTCGAACAAACACAGTAGGCGGCCCAGACCAACCAATCACATATAAGCCAGCAAGAGGAGTTAATAGGGAAATTACAAGCCAAATTAAATTTCGTCGAAAGCCACATGATAGATATCGTGATATTCCAATCCCAAGCCATAGAAATCTGAAAAAGAATGTCGCCAGCTCAACAAGGTTTACTTGCTAAAGTGGAAACTATTCAAAATCACTGCCAACTCATTGATCAAGTACTGGAAAACATATCCTTCAGAGAAAAAGAAGCTGGGGCGGCTCGGGTCATTTTCTAAGAGGTTGTTATAGCCACGACAAAAAAGGAAATGGGCAGTAGTTCCAGGCTCTCCATCCCAGAGTAGACCCGAGGTAACATCTTGCTAAAGGCATGGGAGCGTAACATATCAGAAGGCAGACAACGAGCTAAAGAGGTAAGAAACTCTTGTGAAGAAACTTTCGGCTTCATAGATAAGAGGTTTTTGGATCTCGATAATGAAAATAACACTGAGGCACTGGGCCAAATTAACATAGCCAAACACCTGCTTAATATCAAGGAGAATGAGGAAAGAGAGTTGGATGAAATATCACAGATAACCCGGACGGATATAATCCAAGTAGATAAATGGCTAATAAAACCAAGTGTACATTTATGTTCTATTAGCGCCGAAGACCGACAGGTAGAAGGGAAGTTGCCACAATTAGTGAAGGATTATTACACTTTTGAGGCAAATAATCAAACAGAACCTTCCAGGTTGATAGCCCAGTTGGTGGAGAAGTGTGTCACTAGCACCGAGCATATGAAGGGGCGGGTTTCCGGCATCAAAAAATGACAAGTGTCTACCTGTTATATTTTCAAAACTCAAAGAGAAAAGAAAAGGAAGGCGTTCCAGTTGCCCGAAAGAAGGACAGAGACAAAGAATTGAAACGTTTAATCTCTTTTTCTTTTGTAACCGAAAATACTCCTGGAACGATTGAACTTCCAGCATGTAGAAGTTTGTATAAATATGAAATTAGAAGAAAGAAAAAAGGGGATTGTAATAGAGACTATCTCCTTTTGAGAATTAATACAAAGCAATCTGAAGACTCCTGATTCCGTCAAGACTGTGTTATGAGTTTGTTTCCTCTGTGATTTCATATTCAATTTCATTTCTCTTATATAGGTCTGATGAATGTTTCAATGCAATTTAGTAAAACCTCTACTGTGGTGATCAATTTTTATTCATCTATATCGTTTACAGTTTTTCCTCTATGTCAGCTATTAGCAAGTACAAGACCTGTGAACCCTTTAGATTGTCATATTTTATGCTTCGTCAGATTTCTTCTTATCTTATTTTCTTCTTCTGTTTACAGGGTGAGATTCTCCCTTGATAGGAGCCTCGCGTTATAGACAGCTTAATGTTTTTATCACATTTCACACACCATTTATTTAAAATATAACTCAATTACGGGAAAAGGCCTTTGGTTTGCACTTTATCTTTAATATTGGATTCAAAAGTTCTCTTTTATAAGATCAAATTGATACAGCATCAAAAACCTCAAACTCTCCTTTAATTTTCTTGTTCCTCTATGACTGTCCCCGTTGTAAGACAGCCTAATATTGAACCCGGCTTATCGGACCAAACTCATAGAGCTTTAAACATTTTTGATACCATACTTAAAACAGCCACCACCCAGGTAGAACTTGAACATTCATGGGTCGCGATTGAAACGGGATATAAACATCTAGGAACAGTTGGAAGCGAGACAACGACAACCTGGAAATCAGCCTTAGCTTCCTTTCCCGAAAGTTGACTCTTCTCCCTTTTTTATCCTTTACTCACTTTCGGATGCCTAGACACTATACTTTCTAAGCCTTAAGTACAGACTCTAGAACAACACCTATCATGGAACTCAAAATCATCATACTCTAGGAAATATGGAACCATTGTGTCATGTGAATCTTTAATCTCACACCAACACTGTTTTTCATCTTTGTCACTAGTATCAAGAAAACGCAAATGTCCATGGTGAAGGTTTCCTTCTCCTTGATGATAATTCTTAGCAATAAACACAACAAGATTTCTATCATCACATGCAGGGACAATGGATAATGACTTATCATTTTCAATGGATCACTGATTATCTTCCTTGCCCATGTCAAAAACATGATCCAATGAAGTTTGAGAATAATTTTAACTACCATTTGATCAAATGAGGATGACTTCACCAAGTGACACATTACTCATGTAGTCTTTGTGCTAGGATTCATTATATTTTTTACCTTTATCCTTTAATTTAAAATTAGAAACTAATGAAGGCTCAAAAATACATTTGCTAACAACAATATCATTCCATAAAGCAATAATTTTATTAAATATCCCATGAGATACATAACCTTATGTTGTAAATTATCGTCTTCTAGCCATTATAGCATCATTTGGCACTACACATGCATATGATGACTCATTGGCCTATGTTACATCCCTTTCCCTACTTGCAGGACTTAAATACCCCTTTTCCTCCTCCAAAACTTATTTTAAAACCTCATTTATCAAAGTGTATGTGACTTTCCTTAAAGAAACTCGCATATGTACGTGGTTCCCTATTAGCAACCCATGTACATGTTAATTTTGGCTCAAAAAAATATAATCCCAACATTTTGGGAGGATTTTATGGGTTTTTTCGTTCCCTAACATCCTAAAGCCCGTAGATAACGACTCAAACCATCAAAATGGAGTATAAAAGACAGGCTTGGGGTGGAGGAAGAATATAGTCAAGAAATGAATCCCTATGTTGGCATTTTGAAGATTTTCCTACAAGTGCATTGTTTCCCTAGTGTCTAAGATTGTCCCATCTTCCTGGAAACCCTCGTTTCCAAAATTTGCATTCTTCTTATCTTTTCATGAAGAACACCTTTGTCTTCATTGGACCTGCTAGAGTGCAAAGTGTTGGAGTCACTCCTATACATCTTCATCCTTGGGTGGAGGAACTTGGAGCCTAGTTCTAGGACCATGACACAGTGGTTACAGGTTGTAACCAACCCCTTTTGATGTTATTAATAAAAGAACACTCATTCTCATCCGATTCTTTGTGTTAATTTATGATTCTGATGAAATTATGTGTATGTTATTTTAAATCTAACATTGAATCTGAATTGATTACATTAAGTTAGTTAGCAGATAACTACTTTCTTGCAGTTTCATATTTCTTTTTTTGTGGGACTTTAAGAGGGTTGTTGTGAAGGAATTCCATAGTGAAAGACATCAAGTGGGATCTACTTCAAACGTAGTATTTCGGGTGCGTTCTTCTTCCCTTTTTCTAAAAGTTAGTTATTCCTAATTGATTGTCTAATAAGAGTCTAATAGAAGTTTCCTTGGGTTCTGATCTGTTGTGGTTCTGACCCAAAAACCATAGGACGTAAATTTCCATAACACCAGGTTTGCACCCTCTTGTCGTTGACTACATACATAAGTAGAGGGAAATCCATCATCATCTATTTTGACATATTCTTCCTTATATTTCCCTTAAACTTCATATGGGACCACCTCATTTCCAAACTCAACCAACACATCCTCACTTTTAATAGGGATTGCAAGTTGATTCCACGGGCTACTTGGAATTTTTATCATACTTCTCATGCACCTCATTTAGAAAAGTATATATAGAAGCCTCTAATTAATGATTAGTGAAACACAAATGTTCATTACTCTCCCTCATAGATGTTTGATCAACAAAGTTTACATGGCATGTTATTCCAAGAAGACTTTCAGGCTAAAATGTTATTCCAAGAAGACTTTCAGGCTAAAGACAATCTTCAAAATTCATGGAAACCCCTATTTCATCAAGAATTGATGGCCCATTGTAATGAAATTGTTTCTCTATATATCCAATGGGTGAAAAGGATTCCTCTAACAATTGATTTTGCATTTTCAAGGGAACAATGGGTGCTACTTTTTCATCCTCTTCAAATGATGGTAGTGTTATAATTCCTTCTGGTAAACAAGAATCCATATGATTAAAAATAAAAAAATACAGTGTTGGATTCTCTCCTACCTTCACCTTTGTTAAGATAGTACGAGTGGGGAGCAGACAACATTTCAGAAGCAACCATATTGCTTTCAAGTTCTATTGCATCATCCAACATAAAATCCAAATCTGGAGGATGCCTTTGTTAGGGCCCTATCCCTCATTTATTATTTTATGTATAGTTAGGTGGGCCTTAAGTGTAGGATACATCATTCCCACTTTATCTCCTATTTACAATAAAGGAAATCCATTTGAATATGTATCTTATCTTTTGTATTTGATATATTGTAAAATGAGGTTCCCCCCTTAGAGATGCTTCTTATTTATTCATTTTCTATCATTATCAAGGCATGGAGTTACTTGTTATTCAATCATTTTTATGTTATTTGGTGTATTTGTTCCATAACATTTGGTATCAAAGCCCCTCTCTGAGAATTACTGAAAAATGAAAATCATGGGAAGCAATATAAAATAACATCGCAACCACCTCAGAAGGCCTTATACTCTCAAGGATTTTAGGATAAGACTTGTGAAAACATCCATTGGATATTATTACACTTTTAGAGCCATCCTTTTGCAAAG
>JASDQU010585811.1:8895-19859 GCA_032191745.1 Picea mariana | reverse complement strand
GTTGTGTCATCCTTCATTATATTTTTTTCTAAAAAAGCACAAGTTATGTCTCAAGAGGGAACCAATCTTATTCCTAATTCAATATGACCTATGAGCTCATACAATGATTACAATCTACATCTTGGACATACAGGAAGAATGAGAATGGAGAGAAAAATAAGGATAAGAAGAAGAATTACTTGTTTTTACAAAAAAAGAGTGGTGTTCTAGGCAGATCTTCAATTTGTTATTGCCACTATGCTCCATTTCACCCCCTTTTGTTGTTGATTTGGCGTGTGTGGAGATCGTCGTCATTTGTATTGGCGTCTGTGGAGATCGTCGTCATTTGTAATGTAGCGGTGTTCTGTTTGCTTTTTTGCATAAAATCCCTACTTCTAGATAATGGAAACTGGAACCCGTCGTACGGGGGTCTTTCTCTCGTGAAAACCACACCAATAGAGCTTGGAATCACGTAGAATGATGCATTGTGTAGTGTGTGGAGGAGAAAAGACATAGTTGCAAATACCATTTTCTAACTACGGGTGTTACAGTGTGGATATTAATCATAAAACTTCAGACAGGTTAGTTTCATGCAAACTGAGACTTTCCTAAGAGGATACAAATAGCAGCAAAGTGAATATGAAGAATTTATCAATGTGATTTTGAGGGCAAAGTTTTTATGTGAAAAATACACCTGCAATGTTCTCGCTCTGTGATGTGTTTCAGTTCTAGAAAACTGAAACAAAAAATCCTTGTGCCCAAACTTAAAAAAGCAGGTCTCGGTGTTAGAATTCCGAACCTAAAACTCCATCACTTAGAACACGAGCGTGGTCTATGTTCATAAGAAAAAATTCATTTGGCGGTATTACCGGAATTAAGAACTTTTCAGCCAGTAAACTGCAACTCAGAGTCTTATTCTTATTCTTAAGGGCATTCCCCAGACAGGCAGGCCTTTAGGAAGTCTTCCTAAGGGCTTTATTTCTTTAGTACGAGCGAGTAGAGCGAGTGATTGAATGCCCCTCTCTATTGATGGCAAAAGGAGACCTCACGTACTCCATCACTCTTTTGTCTTTTTTCAACCTTAAGAGGGAGATAGCTCTTGAATAAAGGTCGATCAACTTTTCGGGGCTTTGACTAAATAAAATAGTTCTTAATCTTAAGAAGGTGGAGGAAGGAAGAGCAAAATGGGCCTCTATGGTTTAGGGTCGTTCTGTACTCCCTCTCCCCCTACTTTAAAGCTTTCTTTCTATAGTGGAACTCCATTCCACCTACTTTTAGACTTATTATTTTATATCTATGTATTTTCACCAAGACCACCCCAGATCAATGCTCTGCTAGCCAAGGCAAGGAGCCTATAAGGAAAGAAGAGGCTCCTTGTCATGTATGCACAGTTTGGCTTAAAGCAAGTCCCACCATGTTCTTACACTTTTATATCTTGGAATTGGATTCTATCAACTTCATTATGATCAGTGATTTTTAATAACCTTGTCCAAACCACTCTACACACCTAATTTCCACATTTGGTTGGCAAGCATAATTTTACTTAAGGCAGGCCCCATGGGAGAAAACCAATGTTCATTCTTCTAGAGTTTGAAATAGGATTATGTTAGCTCTATGATGATCAATGGCCCCACTAAACATGTCCAAACCACTTACTACATACAAATATGTCATTTGGTCGATTTGCATAATTTAGCCCAAGGTAGGCCCCATGGGAAAAACTAGTTTTGGGCAATGAGTCGTTTTAGACGACAACACCATAGACAGTCAAAATGGTTAAGAAACCATGGATTGGAGAGAAGGTGCAAAGAGTCACACAATAAATAGAGTTGTTAATCCAAACTCCCCTAAAGCAACCTCGTACCCACCCATCTCAGGACACGACCCACTGCTTAATAATAGATGTCCATGAGATGGCTTTGGCAGTCCAAGTTCTCTATGTATGTTCCCCACTAGATGGATGAATCAGTCCACTACAAAAAAAAATAAAGGTAAGGTCATCAAGTACCACTCCATTTATTCCTTTGTTAACCATTTCTCACAAATCAAACAGGTCAACCCTCCACAAGATAGTGTTGATGTCTCTGATGATGAAGAGACAATTTCTCTGATAGTAGGAGTCACTATTGAGATGAAACTAGAAGACACAATGAAAGGTCAATAGACCCAAGGTGAACCAAAGAGGGATGAAGAAAAATGTGATGGGAATGAAAGTCACAACCTAGTAGACACAACCAAGGAGAGCTCAAGCACACACGCTCAAAACATGGACACAACTAACTAGACCAGATGATAGGGATCCTTACAAGAGCCAACAAACTAAGAAGGAAATTGTTGTTAAGTCCATCCAAGTTTCAAAGGAAGATGAAGAGATGGAAAATGCATTGACTCGATTAGAGATGCACATCATAGTCAACCACACCAATTTCGTTGTTACCATTGGAGTACCTGCCTAAGGCTAAAAATGTTCACATAAATTGTTAAACAATGATACAAATGATTGCTTAACTAGCTCAAGATAGAGAGTACCAATATGAATTGATGCAGGCGTGTGAGCACATATTTGACATTTTGTAATACATCATTCTAGATGTACAAGAATGAATTAACACCGCGACTATCTAACTATATGCAGGCACAAAACAAGATTATAATGAGGCACATAGTCCCATGTATACATCACTCTCAATGAGCCACCATTGGCTCAAATGGATCCCAATGCACATTGCATTCCCAAGCATCTCAACCATCAAATGTCAACCAAGTCCACACTAACAACTTGATATGAGAACATTACATCTTTAGCAATGAACTAGATCATCTACACACAAACAATGTGCAACTACACACAGACAATCATCAATTGCATGTGATGTCTCGTTCCCAAGAGTAGGCCAGCAGGGAGTGACTTAGTAGTCTATTTGTTCTCGTAGACTATAGTCAGGCACAAACAGGGAACGAGAGGAGAAATAAGGGAGAATTGATGGCTAAACGATGAATTAAGTCAAAAACATAGGAAATGTCACTTAAGCCTAAGTCAACAGAGAAATAGAATGAAAAGGTGTTAAGGGGGGACTTAATTAATTAATTATTCATCTTAGGAGGAAAAGTGTCTAGCTTAAGTGAGGTCAATGGTGAATTAGATCGGGAAGAGTATAAAACGAGAAATTCGACCTAATTCCTCATTATGTTATGTTATGATTTGATGTTGAGAGAGTTCCCAGAGGAGGAGGAGATTCGTCATCTACTCTTTTGTGGATTTCTGGAGGAAACCACCACCATTGATCGGTTTCGGTGTTGAGAGACACACCATATCCTGTCGGAGATACCATCCAAGTATTTCACCATACGATTCAAGAGTATCCAGTTTACAATGTTGCGTAACTCGGCCAGTGAGGGCGCAAGGTCAGAGAGAGGGTTTGTGTGGCTGCACGAGATCAAATCTTGTATTTTATATCCCTTCCAACCTAGTTGAGACCCAGCCAGGGCGCATAGATTGATCCACCTGTCATCAGATTCTGACGGTGGAATCCTTCAGGCTGCAGCAGTCAGCCATATAGTGCGCATCTCTTGAGGGAGGACAGTTGGGGTTCTAGATAGATATTCAGATCAGATATGAGGAAACCCCTTCAACCCAAAACAACATTAGCCAGGGCGCACATTTTGAGACATATAGCAGCCAATTCCATTGGTGGAATCATTTGGGCGCACTCAGAGAGTCGAGGAGGTGCACAGACCCCCAGGGGGTGAGATCTGGAGCTTCAGAGGACAAATCTTTCATCCGACAGTCACCAGGATCAGTCTAGAGGCCAGGGCACTTATGTTAAGACAGTTTCTAGCTCATTCTAACGGTTATAGCCTTCCAAACGATTTTTCTAGTTTGTAGCGATTATCGTGCTTCTCCAGAACTGTCAATTTTATCGATCTATCTGTGCATGCATCAGATCTACCTTCATCTTCTGATCACGAGTATTTTATGTTATTTGCTTGTATTCTAGTGACGATCCATGAGATATAACTGAGAACTATTTTCTATATTTCCAGTATATCATTGTATTTCCCTACTTAAATCTCATAATACATATTATTGGGCGGTTGTTGTTCCTTATTTTTGCATGCATCATATATATATTGTTTAAACCATAATGTATAACATGCACATGCGATAATCATGAAAAATCTCAAGCACATAACTAAAATGCATCTAGAAACCCCCAGAGTATTAGATCTGAAGATAAAACGCATCCAGAAACCCCCAGAGTATCAGATCTGTGAGACAGAACACTAGATCAGTAGTAGATATCCAGATCAGTTGGATCTGGGATATTTCAGTGATATCAGAGCTTTAGCCCTGCCAACCTGTGACTAAAGATGATGAGTGCAACAGAAGACCCAGATGGTCGTGAGCACGTAGGTGACGAATATGTCACTTACAACAGGCACAAGGAAAGAAGGCCTAGGCATGACTTTCCTCCTTTCCCTCCCAACTCAGAGGAAGAGGAAGAGGTGCACAGAGAAGCAAAGAGAAGGGAATAGCGTGAGGTTGAGTGTGAGGCAGAGAGGATGCTAGGAGAAAGATATGAACGACAAGAGGGCAGTAGTAAGGCCCCCATGGATCCAGAGGCACCCTTCATGCAGGTTATCAACGATATGTTAGCTAGTTAGCGAACCATGACTCAGTCCTTGGCACAGATGGTTGATAGATTGGCTATAGTGGACACCCTGGGCACACAAGCCCCACATGCAGCACAGGGGAACTCAGGGGCAGGCAGTAGACCCCAGTCACCTACTTACACTTACAACTCTTCGAGTAGGATTCCCATACCTTTGTTTCCCAGTTTCCAGAGGGCACCCCCGATAGCAACATAGTTGTCGATATCATAGAGGTCGCCCACTCATGAAAAGGACATTGTAGAGTATCGGAGAGAGTATGCAACGTTGGGTCGTGACTTCCATCGGGACATGACCCTAGTCGAGTATTGTGGACTCAGACTTGGGAACTACCCCAGAGAGCCACAAAGAGGAGGACTGCAGCAACAGCATGGGAATAACATTGATTTCATCTGGAAAGTTGGTAAACTCACCATACCTTCTTTCAACGGATTGTCCAAATGCATTGTCAGAGCTTGGGTACAGAAGCTAGACACATACTACAATCTCAACCAAATGACCGAGACAGAGGCCGTTAGTTTCGCTACCTTACACTTGGAGAGTGAGGCACATGAGTGGTGGTATCATGGATTGGTCACATTGGGTCACATTCACATCACCTCCTACAGGGAGTTCACAGAGAGACTCATGGACAGATTTGACAGGAGGGATCCAAAGATCCATTTCAGAGATCTAGCCCAGTTGAGACAAACTGGCACAGCGGAGGCATTCATCTTAGAGTTCCAGCGGGTAGCAGTGGTAGTGACAGATATATTTGAGCCCAGGCTGATCATGTTATTCACAGAGGGGATCACTGAACCCTTGAGAGGATGGGTGAAGGAATATCAGCCTCACACCTTGCAGGATGCCATCCTACGCACTAGAGATTTGGCAAACACAGTGCCAAAAACTAAACCCTTTTCCAAACCCTTCGTACCACAAAAGGATCGAGACAAGAAGCCATTCCAGAGATAATGGAAAGGCAAGGAGAAGTTGGATGAAGAGACAAGGCGAGAGCTTATGAAGAAAAAGCGTTGCTTCAACTGCAGAGATCCTTGGGTCCTAGGCCACAGGTGCATCGAAAAGGGAGAGATTCATTATATTGAGGTGGCAACAGACAGTGTGGACACTGAGGAGCAGGAGCAGGACAGTGGATCCACCAACTCATAGGAGGAGTCAGAGCAGGCAGAGGATAAGCCTTCATGTAGACAACTGACACCAGTAGGGGCCCATCCACCAGTAGTGTCACAACCTCCTGAGCAGGCTAGTAGATGGAAACCAACAAAGGGAGGAGTCATAATGACCCTTTATGGTGTTCCCAGGTACGACACCCTCCGGATCAGAGGGACTATTCAGGGGCAACGAGCAATCGCCCTGATAGATGGTGGGGCCACCCACAACTTCATCGACGTTTCATTGGTATCGAGACAGACCCTTCAGACAAAGGAGTTTGAGGGATTTGATGTCGCAGTAGCAGATGGTCATACAGTGGAATGTCTAGACAGAATTCCGGGCTTGGAGATCAAGTTACGCAACTACACCGTGAGAGATACATTTTATGTGGCTGACCTATCAGACATAGATGTGGTTTTGGGAGTCCAGTGGTTGATCACCTTGGGAAAAATCACCACCAACTACCAAACCTTGGATATGGGGTTCAGAGACAGTGACGGGAAGAGGGTTGTTTTGAGGGGCATGTTGACAAAAGCACCCAGGACGGTCTCAGCCAAGAGGATGGAGAGGATCTTCAGGCATGGGGAGGCATCATTTTCCGTAGAGTGCTTGATCACTACATGGAAGGATTCTGAGGGTCGACAGCAATATTAGACAGAGATCAGGAACTTGTTGGGACGACATCAGCAGGTTTTTGGTTCGATTCCACCAGGGAGACCGTCGGACATGGGATTTGAGCACACCATTGAGTTGGAGGAGGGGGACAAACCCATGATCACCCCACCCTATAGTCATCCTAGGAGGTTCAAGGATGAGATAGAAAAAGCAATCAAGGAATTGTTGGAAATGGGACACATCATACCTAGTAGCAGTCCATTCACCTCTTCAGTTGTCTTAGTTCTAAAGAAGGATGGTACCATGAGGATGTGCATCGATTATCGGTCCTTGAATAAGAAAATCGTCAAGAACTGGTATCTTATCCTTCGCATTGATGAGTTGATGGATGATATGAATGGGGAAGTTTTCTTCTCAAAGATTGACCTATGCTCTGGATATCATCAGATCAGCATTAGATATCAGGACATAGAGAAGACGGCATTTCGGTGCCATTTTGGCCTTTCGAGTTTCTGGTTATGCCATTCGGGATAACCAATGCACCAGCTACATTCCAGTCTTACATTAACCACATATTCAGGGGGTAGTTGAGGAAATCATTTTTGGTTTTCTTCGATGACATTTTGGTCTACAGCAAGACATGGCAGGAGCATATGGGGCACTTGGAGGAGGTGTTGAGCATCATGGAGGCGTAGTCACTATATGCCAAAGAATCCAAGTGAGAGTTTTGGATGACATAGTTACTTTAATTGGGCCACATCATCAGTGCACAGGGGGTTCAAGTAAATCAAGAGAAGATCGGGGACATTTTGGATTTGCCAACACCCAGGACTTTGATAGAGTTGTGGAGCTTCTTTGGGCTGTACAGCTATTACAGGAGGTTTGTCAAGGGTTTTTCACAGTTAGGAGCACCACTCACATATTTGACCAAGAAGGGTGCCTTTCACTGGACAGAGGAGTCACAGTGGACATTTGAGAAGATGAAGGACGTTATGAGCACATGTCTTGTTCTATCCCTTCCAAACTTCTCGCAGTCGTTCGTCTTGGAGTGTGACGCATTAAGGATGGGGATTGGAGTAGTGTTGATGCAGTGGGGACATCCCATTGTGTTTGAGAGAAGGAAGCTCAACGAGTTAGTTCGACTCTACTCTATTTACGACAAGGAAATGCTAGAAATCATGCACGCCTTAACCAAATTCAAGCAGTATATGGTGGGTAGAAGATTTGTAGTGAAGACTGATCACAACAATCTCAAGTATTTCATGGATCAAAAAGACCTCAGTGAGAGACAACATAAGTGGGTCTCGAATATCCAAGCCTTTGACTTTGATATTTAGTATGTCAAGGGAAAAAGGAACGTCGTGGAAGATGCCTTGTCCAGGAGGCCACCAGGGTGTTCGATGATGGACATTTGCACAGATTGGAAAGCACATTTTTTGGTGGAATACTACAAAAGAAAATTTGCTTGTGAGGTGATGGATGTACAGGTGGTTGATGATAGATATCGGGTACTATATGACGTGATTTTCTACAAGGACCGGATCTACTTGGTTCTAGAATCTACCTTGAAGGGTAAGATTCTGAAGGTGTATCATGATTCGCCTGTAGCAGGGCACCAAGGGTACTTCAAAACTTATAGGCAGACCAGGGAGAGATTCTCATGGAAGGGTCTCAAGGATGATGTATTGAAGCACATTCGGAAGTGCACGACTTGTCAGCATAACAAGTCCGAGAAGACACACCTAGCAGGGTTACTTCAGCCTCTACCCATTCCAAAGTAGAAATGGGAGAGCATTTCTATGGATTTCATTACAGACCTTCCTTGAGTGCAGGGGAGGGACTGTATATTTGTGGTGGTCGACAGACTGACCAAATTTGCACATTTATTTTCCATACCCACAGACTACAAGGCCATACAGGTAGCAGAGTTGTTTTTCATGGAGATATTTAGGTTGAATGGCCTACCCAGGAAGATATTTAGTGATAGAGATGGGCGCTTCCTTAGCGCATTTTGGTAGGATCTTTTTCGGTTAATAGGCACAGAGCTAGCCACGAGTACCAGCTACCACCCACAGACAGATGGATAGACAGATATTGTCAACAAATGGGTGGAGGGGTATCTGAGGAACTATGTGGGAGGACAACATCACACATGGGTGAGGTGGTTGCACATGGGTGAGTATTGTTACAACACGACTCACCATATGTTTATCAGGATGTCACCATTTAGAGCATTGTATGGATACGATGCACCCACTTTTTTGGATACTGTATTTGTGGATAGCAGGGTCCTGGGGGACAAAGATTGAGTGGAGGAGAGCCAAAGGATTTTGCGGGCAATGAAGGAAAATTTACAGGCATCACAGAACCAGTAAAATATCTATGCAGACATGCAGAGGGTGGAGTGCAGTTTCAAGGTTGGGGACTTAGTTTTTCTGTGGTTACATCCATATCGACAGTCCTCCTTGAAGAGGAGTGGAGCAAAGAAACTGAAGCCGAGATTTTATGGGCCATACAGAATCATTAGGAGGGTAGGTGAGGTGGCTTGCGAGCTAGAGCTACCATAGGGTAGCAATATTCATAACGTCTTTCACGTTTCTTGCCTTAAAAAGGCAGTGGGATAGCAGATCAGCACTTCATAGGAGTTGCCACCCTTATATGAGGAGGGCCAGTTGGAGTTAGTGCCAGAGAAGGTGCTCGAGCAGAGAGAGCGCAGGTTGAGGAACAAGGTCATCAGGGAGTGCTTGGTTAGATGGAGGGGACTTCCAGTGGAGGATGCCACATGCGAGGGGGAGCATATTTTGCAGCACCCAGGATTGATGTTTCTTGAGGACAAGCAATCTCGGGAAGGGAGGATTGTGATGTCC
This sequence comes from Picea mariana, assembly GCA_032191745.1. Taxonomy (NCBI): domain Eukaryota; kingdom Viridiplantae; phylum Streptophyta; class Pinopsida; order Pinales; family Pinaceae; genus Picea; species Picea mariana. The sequence continues at coordinate 10,575 of JASDQU010585811.1, read as the reverse complement.
CATTCCCAAGAGTAGGCCATCAGGGAGTGACTTAGTAGTCTATTTGTTCCCGTAGACTATAGTCAGGAACAAATAGGGAACGAGAGAAGAAATAAGGGAGAATTAATGGTTAAACGATGAATTAAGCCAAAACATAGGAAATGTCACTTAAGCCTAAGTCAACGGAGAAATAGAACGAAAAGGTGTTAAGGGGGGACTTAATTAATTAATTACTCACCTTAGGAGGAAAAGTGCCTACCTTAAGTGAGGTCAATGGTGAATTAGACCGGGAAGAGTATAAAGGGAGGAATCCGACCTAATTCCTCATTATGTTATTTTATGATTTGATGTTGAGAGAGTTCCCAGAGGAGGAGGAGATTCTACTTCTATTGTTTTGTGGATTTCTGGAGGAAACCACCACCATTGATCGGTTTTGGTGTTGATAGACACACCCTAGCATGTTGGAGATACCATCCAGGTATTTCACCGTGCGATTTAGGTGTATCCAGTTTGCAGTGTTGTGTGGCTCAGCCAGTGAGGGTGCAAGGTCAGAGGGAGGGTTTGTGTGGTTGCACAAGATTAGAGCTTGTACTGTAGATCCCTTCTGACCCAGTTGAGATCGAGCCAGGGCGCATAGATTGAGCCACATGTTATGGAATCTTTCAGGGTGCAGCAATCAGCCATATAGTGTGCATCTCTTGAGGGAGGACAGTTGAGGTTCTAGACAGATATTCAAATCAGATCAGAGGAAACCCCTCCGACCCAGTACAACATTATCCAGGGCACACATTTCTAGACATATAGCAGTCGATTATGTTGGTGGAATCATTTGGGTGCACTCAGAAATCTCAGGAGGTGCACATGTTGGGTATGTGTTATATTCTTTGCACGACCTTGGGAAACATGACACCTACCTCAAGAAACGTGTCATGTATTTAGGTGGTTTTTTCAGCACATGGTTTTTGTCAATGGTTTTCTATTTCTTGTTAAGGAATTAAGGTTTTGGACTAATCCAGGTCATTGGGTTAGGGTTTTGGATGTCGTTGGTTCCTATATGTATATTGTATTGTAAACAATGTAACACAATGAATAAATATAATATATGCTGGTTTTCCCGGTTTGGGTTTCCAGGGGAAAAATCTCTGTGTAGTGTTTGTATTTGCCATTGTATCTTTTCTGTTATTTTCTGAATATCTGTTTACAGTAGACATTGTACAAGGTTAGAATTTACATTTGGTATCAGAGATTTATTGGCTTCAAGGGGACGCCTTTGTGGTCAAGGGTTTGGCTCGGGACTGTGATAAGCCTTGTTACAGTGGGAGATCTGTAGTATTGTTTTTCAGGTGAAAATAAATGGCAAGCAATTTGAAGATGGAGATCGAGAAGTTTGATGGGAAAAGCTTTGAGCTATGGAAGCTCAAGATGGAAGATCTTTTGGTGGATAGAGATCAGTGGATCACGGTAGATCTAGGTAATGCACCTACAGGAACTTCTACAGATGACTGGAAAAAGATGGATCGGAAGGCAAAGAGAACAATCCGACTGTGTCTCTCCAATTCAATATTACTGAATGTGTCAGAGGAAGCTACAGCCAAGGATTTATGGGAAAATTTGGGGAAGTTGTATCAGTCTAAGTCCCTATTAAATAAACTATTCTTGAGAAAGAAGTTGTATAACTTGAGGATGAGAGATGGAGACTCG